>MU826358.1:11282-156282 GCA_029204205.1 Desmophyllum pertusum
GCACCGATTCTTGGAAACCTTGCAGATCAAATCGCAGGCGTGCCCGTTACTAGGCAACAAAAGCTTCGCGAGAACCTGCGAGTCACGTTTTACTAGTTACGTTAGTGACTCGCGCACTGTTTGTTTTGTGTTTGATTATTACTTTAGTGACAAGCGCGCTCGGTTTGTTTTTGATTGTTACGTTAGTGACTCGCGCACTGTTTGTTTTGGATTGTCACGTTAGTGACTCGCGCACTGTTTGTTTTGTGTTACGTTAGTGACTCGCACACTGTTTGTTTTGTGTTTGATTGTTACGTTAGTGACTCGCGCACTGTTTGTTTTGTGTTTGATTGTTACGTTAGTGACTCGCGCACTGTTTGTTTTGTGTTTGATTGTTACGTTAGTGACTCGCGCACTGTTTATTTTGTGTTTGATTGTTACGTTAGTGACTCGCGCACTGTTTGTTTTGTGTTTGATTGTTACGTTAGTGACTCGCGCACTGTTTGTTTTGTGTTTGATTGTTACGTTAGTGACTCGCGCACTGTTTGTTTTGTGTTTGATTGTTACGTTAGTGACTCGCGCACTGTTTGTTTTGTGTTTGATTGTTACGTTAGTGACTCGCGCACTGTTTGTTTTGTGTTTGATTGTTACGTTAGTGACTCGCGCACTGTTTGTTTTGTGTTTGATTGTTACGTTAGTGACTCGCGCACTGTTTGTTTTGTGTTTGATTGTTACGTTAGTGACTCGCGCACTGTTTGTTTTGTGTTTGATTGTTACGTTAGTGACTCGCGCACTGTTTATTTTGTGTTTGATTGTTACGTTAGTGACTCGTGTACTGTTTGTTTTGGGGTGTATGTAAAACCAGGAACACACCCGGAACACCCCGGAACACCCCGGAACACCCCGGAACACTCCCGGAACACCCCGGAACACCCCCGGAAAACCCCCGGAACACCAACAGAATACCCCAGGAACACAAAAAATATAAAAATAGTAATAAATAATAATAAAATAAATAAAATAAAAACAAATATATTTATATAGTGGTTGAAGTAGTGAAATCGAACACGGTAAACGGTCAAGAGCCGTTAACGTGCCCAGAAGATTTCCCGAACACTTCCGAAGATTTCCGAACACTTCCGAAGATTTCCGAAGGTATATCGAAGACTTCTGAAGATGTCCCGAAGATTTCCGCACGTTTTCAGAAGACCGAATTTTTCCGAAGCTTCTTATCTAAGAGTGAATAAGTGGCAAAGGACCGCCACAGAGCGTGACATTGAATTTGAGGTAATCGGAGGTCATTGCCATGTGCAATTTCGTAGACAATTGGTCATTGGTCAATCATGTCGTTGTTTGTTCAGTCGAACCTCTCTAACCTGAGTATCAGGCGAATTTTTCTGCGCTCTCTTTTACTCTTCGTCTTTACGTAAGCGGACACCCTCGGGACCAGAGAAAAATTCGGGTCTTCTGAAAACGTGCGGAAATCTTCGGAACATCTTTGGAAGTCTTCGAGCCATCTTCGGAAGTGTTCGGGACATCTTCGTAAGCCTTCGGAAATATTCGGGGCATCTTCGGAAGTGTTCGGTATCAGTCGATTCGTTAACGGCTCTTGACCGCTGACCATGTTCGATTTCACTACTTCAGCCACTATATAAATATATTTGTTTTTATTTTATTTATTTATTATTATTTTTATTATTATTTTATATTTTTTGTGTTCCTGGGGTGTTCCGTTGGTGTTCCGGGGTGTTCCGGGTGTGTTCCTGGTTTTACATACACCCTTTGTTTTGTGTTAGATTGTTACGCTAGTCACTCGCGCATTGTTTCTTTAACCAAAGAGTTAATAAAGCTCGTTGTTGTTTGTTTTGTGTTCGATTGTTACGCTAGTCACTCGCGCACAACAACAACAACCATTTATTTGTACCCAGAAAGGACAGGAATAATTACAATTGATATTTTAAAAAGTATAGGGTACGGCCTGCCCAAAATAACCATAGGGGCTAAAAAGAATGGGCAGACATTAGAAGTTACATAAAGTATTTATACAATTATCGGTCGGTAACACGCTCACATAAATATAAAGATACAAACAAAAAGACTGTTTGTTTTGTGTTGGATTGTTACGTTAGTGACTCGCACACTGTTTGTTTTGTGTTTGATTGTTACGTTAGTGACTCGCGCACTGTTTGTTTTGATCGTTACGTTAATGTTTCGCGCACTGTTTATTTTCATTGTTACGTTAGTGACTCGCGCAATCAAAAACTCAAAGCCGAACAGATAAATCAAAAAATCAAATGCGAACAGTGAAATCAAAAGTGTAATCAAATGTGAACAGTGAAATCAAAAACTCAAAGCCAAATAGAGAAATCGAAAAATCAAATGCTAACAGCGAAATCAAAAAATCAAATGCGAACAGTGAAATCAAAAACTCAAAGCCGAACAGTGAAATCAAAAAATCAAATGTGAACAGTGAAATCAAAAAATTAAATGCGAACAGTGAAATCAAATGTGGACAGTGAAATCAAAAAATCAAATGCAAACAGTGAAATCAAAAAATCAAATGCGAACAGTGAAATAAAAAAATCAAATGCAAACAGTGAAATAAAAAAATCAAATGCGAACAGTGAAATAAAAAAATCAAATGCTAACAGTGAAATAAAAAAATCAAATGTGAACAGTGAAATAAAAAAATCAAATGCAAACAGTGAAATCAAAAAATCAAATGTGAACAGTGAAATTAAAAAAATCAAATTTGAACAGTGAAATAAAAAAATCAAATTTGAACAGTGAAATCAAAAAATCAAATGCGAACAGTGAAATCAAAAAATTAAATGCGAACAGTGAAATCAAAAGTGGACAGTGAAATCAAATGCAAACAGTGAAATCAAATGCGAACAGTGAAATAAAAAAATCAAATGCTAACAGTGAAATCAAAAAATCAAATGCGAACAGTGAAATCAAAAACTCAAAGCCGAACAGAGAAATCGAAAAATCAAATGACAGTGAAATCAAAAAATCAAATGTGAACATGCAGTGAAATAAAAAAATCAAATGTGAACAGTGAAATAAAAAAATCAAATGCAAACAGTGAAATCAAAAATCAAATGTGAAATTAAAAAAATCAAATTTGAACAGTGAAATCAAAAATCAAATTTGAACAGTGAAATCAAATGCGAACAGTGAAATCAAAAAATTAAATGCGAACAGTGAAATCAAAAGTGGACAGTGAAATCAAATGCAAACAGTGAAATCAAATGCGAACAGTGAAATAAAAAAATCAAATGCTAACAGTGAAATCAAAAAATCAAATGCGAACAGTGAAATCAAAAACTCAAAGCCGAACAGAGAAATCGAAAAATCAAATGACAGTGAAATCAAAAAATCAAATGTGAACATGCAGTGAAATAAAAAAATCAAATGTGAACAGTGAAATCAAATGCAAACAGTGAAATCAAAAAATCAAATGTGAACAGTGAAATTAAAAAAATCAAATTTGAACAGTGAAATAAAAAAATCAAATTTGAACAGTGAAATCAAAAAATCAAATGCGAACAGTGAAATCAAAAAATTAAATGCGAACAGTGAAATCAAAAGTGGACAGTGAAATCAAATGCAAACAGTGAAATCAAATGCGAACAGTGAAATAAAAAAATCAAATGCTAACAGTGAAATCAAAAATCAAATGCGAACAGTGAAATCAAAAACTCAAAGCCGAACAGAGAAATCGAAAAATCAAATGACAGTGAAATCAAAAAATCAAATGTGAACATGCAGTGAAATAAAAAAATCAAATGTGAACAGTGAAATCAAATGCAAACAGTGAAATCAAAAAATCAAATGTGAACAGTGAAATTAAAAAAATCAAATTTGAACAGTGAAATAAAAAAATCAAATTTGAACAGTGAAATCAAAAAATCAAATGCGAACAGTGAAATCAAAAACTCAAAGCCGAACAGTGAAATCAAATGCGAACAGTGAAATCAAAAATTCAAATGTGAACAGTGAAATCAAAAACTCAAACAGTGAAATCAAAAAATTAAATGCGAACAGTGAAATGCCAACAGTGAAATCAAAAACTCAAAGCCGAACAGAGAAATCGAAAAATCAAATGACAGTGAAATCAAAAAATCAAATGTGAACATGCAGTGAAATAAAAAAATCAATTGTGAACAGTGAAATCAAATCCAAACAGTGAAATCAAAAAATCAAATGTGAACAGTGAAATTAAAAAAATCAAATTTGAACAGTGAAATCAAAAAATCAAATGCGAACAGTGAAATCAAAAACTCAAAGCCGAACAGTGAAATCAAATGCGAACAGTGAAATCAAAAATTCAAATGTGAACAGTGAAATCAAAAAATTAATGCGAACAGTGAAATGCCAACAGTGAAATCAAATGCGTACTGCAAATCAAATGCAAACAGTGAAATCAAAAAATCAAATGCGAACAGTGAAATCAAAAACTCAAAGCCGAACAGTGAAATCAAAAATTAAATGTGAACAGTGAAATAAAAAAATCAAATGCAAACAGTGAAATCAAAAAATCAAATGCGAACAGTGAAATCTAAAACTCAAAGCCGAACAGCGTAAAAAAAAATGAAATGCGAACAGTGAAATCAAAAAATCAAATGCGGACAGTGAAATCAAATGCAAACAGTGAAATCAAATGCGAACAGTAAAATCAAATGTGAACAGTGAAATAAAAAAATCAAATTTGAACAGTGAAATAAAAAGATCAAATTTGAACAGTGAAATCAAAAAATCAAACGCAAACAGTGAAATCAAAAACTCAAAGCCGAACAGTGAAATCAAAAATTAAATGTGAACAGTGAAATAAAAAAATCAAATGGGAACAGGTGAAATAAAAAAATCAAATGCAAACAGTGAAATAAAAAAATCAAATGTGAACAGTGAAATCAAAAACTCAAAGCCAAACAGTGAAATCAAAAATTAAATGCGAACAGTGAAATGAAATGCCAACAGTGAAATCAAATGCGGACTGGAAATCAAAAAATCAAATGCAAACAGTGAAATCAAAAAATCAAATGCGAACAGTGAAATCAAAAACTCAAAGCCGAACAGTGAAATCAAAAATTAAATGTGAACAGTGAAATAAAAAAATCAAATGGGAACAGTGAAATAAAAAAATCAAATGCAGACAGTGAAATAAAAAAATCAAATGCAAACAGTGAAATAAAAAAAATCAAATGCGAACAGTGAAATCAAAAAATCAAATGCGAACAGTGAAATGAAATGCGAACAGTGAAATCAAAAAATGAAATGCGAACAGTGAAATCAAAAACTCAAAGCCAAACAGTGAAATCAAATGCGAAAAGTGAAATCAAAAAATCAAATGCGAACAGTGAAGTCAAAAATTAAATGTGAACAGTGAAATAAAAAAATCAAATGTGAACAGTGAAATCAAAAGCGAACAGTGAAATCAAATGCGAACAGTGAAATAAAAAAATTAAATGTGAACAGTGAAATAAAAAACTCAAAGCCGAACAGTGAAATAAAAAAATCAAATGCACAAAAGTGAAATCGAAAACTCAAATGCTGAAAAGTGAAATCAAAAACTTGAATGCCAACAGTGAAATCAAAAACTCAAATGGTGAAAAGTTAAACTGAAATGGTGAAAAGTGAAGCCCTCACCTCAATTGCCAACAAGTGAAATCAAACACTCAAATGTAGAAAAGTGAAACCAAAACTCAAATGCCTTTCAAGTGAAATCAGAAACTTAAATGCCTTAATGTGAAATTGAATACTCAAATGCCGAAAAGTAGAATTAAAAACTTGAATGCCGAAAAGTTAAAGGGAGGGTTTCACGGTTCGGCGCATGTCCATAAATCAAAATATACTTTTTTCGCTTTCTTATCAATGTTATCGCTTTAAAAACCCCACTCACATGTACTTCAGTAATCACATATTATAATTAGTCGTAGCAGAACGACGGATGACCAAAATTCACAGAAGATTTTAGTGGATTACACCGACGCAGTCGACCGTGGAATTTAGTGTTGACCCGTAGGATTTATTCCACAGTTGATGATTTTAGAGTATTTGCATACAACAATTATGCAAATAGCTGTAAAATTCTTTAATCATGAAATTTTCACAAGCAATTTTCGCACCCAAGTTAACTCCTCGCTTCCAATTAGTTCATAAACAATGCAATTAAATAGACTTGTGCCATAATAAAGTGTGCACAGGTGAACAAAGTATTTTGATTTATGGACATGCATCGAGCCATGAAACCCTCCCTTTAAATAAAAACTCAAATCACTCTAGAAGACTTGAATGAACCTACCACCCTCCCCTCTCTCAATCCTCTGGAGTGAGAGAAGAGGTAACATTATTGCATTGCAAGTTGTATTACCATGTGTTGCTAGTTGCGGCAACATGTTGCTCAAAGTTGAACTTGTCTTGTTTGTGCAACATGTTGCCTCACCTAGCAACACTGGCGGTAATAAGCACACCTTTTTCAACTTGCAGTGCAACATTATTGTGCAACAAATTTCAAGAAATGTTGCCCGTATAGACCTCATTCATAAATGGCAGCCGATTAATTATTCTTTTATATTCATGCTAATCAGCCCCCCTAGCCTTGTTAACATGTGCAAAATTCAAAATAATTTTTGCTCTAAAATGAGGCTAGGGAGGCTGATTAGCATGAACATAAAAGAATAAATAATCCACCGCCATTTATGAATAAGGTCTCAAGTAAAGACAATGACACAATAAATGACAAGGACACAAGTGTTTGCCGCACATACCATTCAGGCTATGTGGCTTGTATATTAGTTCTTAAATTACTTAAACGTTGAGAAATGTATTTTTTAGCTCTGTATGAAGTCATAATAAATAACCGACGTTTCAGCATTACTGCCTTCTTCGGAGTAACACAACTGGCCAGATTAGTTACCCTGAAGAAGGCAGTAATGCCGAAACGTTTATTACGACTTCTTATTAATGGCCGCGACTCCTTGGGGTCAGGAAGCTACCGAATCGGTAAAGCGGATATTGACCGCGGTCAGTATATTCTCCCATCTAGAGCAGCATTTAGACCGCAACTCGCTGCAGCAATGCTGCAGCATTTTCTAATTTAAAATTGTTTAATTGTAGACAGAAAACTATAGCGGTTCAGTAAAGAAAAACAAAGACAGCAAAAAAATGCCAGCTAAAAACAAAGCCAGCGAAACGCATGTTTGCCTAAGCCCTAATATAGAGCTAAAAATGACAGTTTTCAAGGTTTACTTTTGTTTAAGGTGGCTCATAACAGTTTAGACCTTTCCGTCTCTGGCATTCTATCACAAGTACACCAATGATATTTAACAACAACTTTTAAAACAAATTTGTATAGCTTTTACTAAGGAACAAATTGAGATACCTCTGACAATTTTGTAGCTAGGGTTCAGAGCCACCTTAAATTTAAGGTGGCTCTGAACCCTACCTACAAAATGTCTTTAAAATTTGTAAAAATGTTTGTCTTGTTAATGAGAAGACAAAAATACATCAAATAGAAAAACGTTCACTGAGTAGTTTTAAAGTTATTGGCCTCAAAGGGTCAAAAATAGGGTATGTTTGACCTCCCTTGATGTTGCCATGGCAACGAAAATTTGATGTCATTTTCATCTGATTCTGTTCATTGATAAACGCTTTACAGATAAACACTAAATGTTTTTTATAAGCATCATCGGGCTAGCTGTAATAGAATGGCAAATACTGGAAGGACTAAAGTGTTATGAGCCACCTTAAACTAGCATCAACTTTATTGTTTAGACACATTTAAATCAGTATTTACACCTTCTTTGCAGCAGTGAAGTTTCCAACATCTAAGTTTCCTAATAAAAACTTAAATACCCCAAAAAATACTGTAAAAGCTCTATTAAGCCCCCGGGGGGCTTATTTAATTTCAGGCTCAAGAAGGGGGGGGCTTATTAGAGAGGGGAGCTAAATAAAGAGGGGGAGCATATTTCAAATCATTAATTTTTGAAACTTTACTATTACACCACTAACTAAAACAGAACAAAAATGGGTCATGTTTCACCAACTTACAAATGCAATGTCATTTATACCCTAACTCGAACGATAGTTCTGGAAATTAAGGCGGACTTAACCTAAATGCCATTTTTCTGCGACTTAACATGGGTTAAATGGAAATATCTCGTTCACGTTTCAAGCAATCCAAAAACTCTATGCTCATCCTATAAATCTATGTTATGGGGTGTTTTGTAAATGGATATGTTTGGGAGGAAATAGTTTTTCTCAAAGGAGTTGAAAAATTTAGGGAAATGAGAAATATTGAAGATTTAATGTAGTTTTAAAATTAGAATTTGAAGTTAAAAATTAGTAGATTGACATTGACAGACAGTTGATAACCACGCAAGAGCACCCGCGTGGGTATCAACTGTCTGTTGGGGTTCCAAAAATTATTTTCTTTCTTCTATCCCTTCTTTAAACCTCTTAAAATTTCATTGAAATTTAGGTTAACCCATTGGCGCCTGGAGACTTTAAACACGGAGCGATCCTATAAGGCGAGGCTGAGGTGTTCAGCCTGTCAATCATAGTCCGCAATGAAAGCGCCTCATTGGTTAGCATCGCTGAAAAAAAGCCAGTAGAATGAACTTATAAATAAAATCACTTCGAAAATAGTTTACGCTTGATAAAGAGCAACTCGACTAGTAATAAGAAATTTATAAATGTGCTAAAAAAGGGAGGGTGAAAGAAAACGAATAAACAAAGATTTCGCAGCTTTTAATTTCAACAAGTTGATTTCTGTACTATTTTGCAGGTCAGTGTATTTTGCGGGAATTCATATATTAAAAAAGTTTATAAAAAAGTTTATTAGTACTAATAAAAAAATTTCTGGAAAAAAACTTTACCAGTGAAAAACTGATTTTTCGTCTTAAACCCAGGATCCCCCCCACTCAAAAACAAAATTTTATATTAAATATTAAAACGGCCAATTTGCACATTGTGTGGACGACGTGCAGTGGACATGGTAAGTGGACATGGTAAGTGAAAGAGTTAGCAATCGTTCTCTTTTTGTTCGTGGCTGCTCCTGGGAGGAAGCCCCCAGTGATGAGGCACTAATGGAACACTTCACGCATAAGTAGAGTTCACAACTCTTCAACCGAACAAACTAGAGTAGAGATCCATGTGCGACCAATTATTGTTTCGCTTTAGCCCCGGAATTAAACACATTTATAATACAGGATATATTTTCCATTTGGAAATGGTGTGCAATTTTCAAAAACTTTATAGGAACTTGATAATAGTTCGCCACTATTAGCGGCTGATTTGCGACACGATTTTGTTAGCAGTGTTTTATTGTTTTTACGCAGAGTATACCTCGTGAAATTTGTATGTAACATAGAAGCTAAGTACGTATACATTTCATTCACAAGTTTTTTATATCATATTAGACACGGTCGAGTCTTTAATCGAGTGTGCGATGTGGTATCAAAAAATAGTCTTAAATGAAAACGGACAACAAAATATCATATGCATTATAGCACAGTAAAGTGTAATAAGATTTTAGGTCATCGCAAACCTTTCGATGATCCTTGGCAACCCTCAAAATCCTCAGGTAAAGCTTCCGCAATCCTTGGAATGCCTTGGGATGTTCGGATTATTTTCGGAAATCTGAAACAATTTTTTTTACGATATTTTGCCAAATTTTATGTGATTACCACTACAAATTATATTAAAGATTTAATTCTTTCATTTTCATAATGCAAGACCCTGTTACACTAAGATAAAGTTTAAGGAAGTTTGTCACAGGTTTTTTCTTCTTCGCCAAGTTGTTTCTGTAAATTTCCGCCAGTTATAATCCTTGCCTGTGGGCTTATAAAATTTTTGAAACAAGCTGACATAGCAATATCAAAGTCTCTTAAGTCAATCAATATATTGAGAACATGCAAAAACAAATTTCAAGTATAGTGAGAAAATTTAATGCAACTGGAACATATAATTAAATGGAAGAAACAAAAGTAATATAAAGTTCAACAATACCTGTGAGGACATTTATACGAAGGAAATAACGAAAAGTAGGGTTTTTTGCACTCCATCTCATTTTTGTTTAACAGTGAGCTGTTCAGTCATTGTATGTGTCACCTGCCTTGTTACTCTCGTGTGGCTGGATTTCCCCACTGACGCGGCCATCTTGACTTCTCGACATAATCTAAAAATATGCGCATGTGCGAAATTTTTGTCTACGCTAATCACGCCATTGACATGAACCCGGGTCATAACCTGAAATGTTTTTTTTTTTGCAATTAATTATAAATTCCAGCCTTGCCCTCATCAGTTACCAAAGCACCTTTTGCCAGATTTGGCAATTATTAATATACTAATGACCTTATACGAATAAAATTATCGGGCAAACAAGTCAATTTCTTTTTTGCCCGATTTGGCATTTATCAGTATACGAATGACCTTATACTAATAAAATTATCGGGCAAACAAGTCAATTTCTTTTTGCCCGATTTGGCATTTATCAGTATATGAATGACCTTATACTAATAAAATTATCGGGCAAAAAATTTGATTTCTTTTTTGCCCTATTTGGCATTTATTAGTATACGAATGACCATATACTAGTAAAGTTATTAGGCAAAAAAGTTGATTTCTTTTTTGCCCGATTTGGCATTTATTAGTATACGAATGATCTTATACTAATAAAATTATTAGGCAAAAAAGTCGATTTCTTTTTTGCCAGATTTGGCATTTATTAGTATATGAATGACCTTATACTAGTAAAATTATTAGGCAAAAAAGTCGATTTCTTTTTTGCCTGATTTGGCATTTATTAGTATATGAATGACCTTATACTAGTAAAATTATCGGGCAAACAAGTTGTTTTCTTTTTTGCCCGATTTGGCATTCATTAGTATACTCATAATCTTATACTAGTAAAATTATCGGGCAAAAAAGTCGATTTCTTTTTTGCCTGATTTGGCATTTATTAGTATACGAATGACCTTATACTAATAAAATTATCGGGCAAAAAATTTGTTTTCTTTTTTGCCCGATTTGGCATTTATTAGTATACTCATAATCTTATACTAGTAAAATTATCGGGCAAAAAAGTCGATTTCTTTTTGCCCGATTTGGCATTTATTAGTATATGAATGACCTTATACTAGTAAAATTATTAAGCAAAAAAGTTGATTTCTTTTTTGCCCGATTTGGCATTTATTAGTATACGAATGACCTTATACTAGTAAAATTATTAGGCAAAAAGTCGATTTCTTTTTTGCCAGATTTGGCATTTATTAGTATATGAATGACCTTATACTAGTAAAATTATCGGGCAAACAAGTCGTTTTCTTTTTTGCCCGATTTGGCATTTATTAGTATACGAATGACCTTATACTAGTAAAAGTATCGGGCAAAAATTTGTTTTCTTTTTTGCCCGATTTGGCATTTATTAGTATACTCATAATCTTATACTAGTAAAATTATCGGCAAAAAAGTCGATTTCTTTTTTGGCCGATTTGGCATTTATTAGTATACGAATGACCTTATACTAGTAAAATTATTAGGCAAAAAAGTCGATTTCTTTTTTGCCAGATTTGGCATTTATTAGTATACGAATGACCTTATACTAATAAAATTATCGGGCAAAAAATTTGTTTTCTTTTTTGCCCGATTTGGCATTTATTTGTATACAAATGACCTTATACTAATAAAATTATCAGGCAAACAAGTCAATTTCTTTTTGCCCGATTTGGCATTTATTAGTATACGAATGACCTTATACTAATAAAATTATCGGGCAAAAATTTGTTTTCTTTTTTGCCCGATTTGGCATTTATTTGTATACAAATGACCTTATACTAGTAAAATTATTAGGCAAAAAAGTCGATTTCTTTTTTGCCCGATTTGGCATTTATTAGTTTACGAATGACCTTATACTAGTAAAATTATCGGGCAAACAAGTCGTTTGCTTTTTTGCCCGATTTGGCATTTATTAGTATAATAAGTTTATTTTATTTTTCGTGAAATTTTATTTTTCACTGGGAAAGTTTTTTGCCAGAAATTTTTTTAATAGTACCAATAAACTTTTTTATAAACTTTTTTAATATATGAATTCCCGTTCTTATGAATCGAGCAAAGAAACATCTCATTTTAAACATTCAATCGTCTCACAACCGTTATTTCTTCTGCCATTTGCGATCAATTGAAGCCAACAAAGTGCTGTTTCCAGTCCTTTTATAGGCTTGCTCCGTGTTTAAGCGTGCACCTACCCCTAAATACCTGGACATTTTACGGAAAATGAGCAAAATGAGCAAAATGAAATTTCGAGCGGAAAAAAAACAACATTTTGAGTGAAATGTGAACTGAAAAAATAAACCATATGCGCAATAAATACACACAAATAATAACTTGTCTAGTTGGAATAAAAGTGTACTAAAGAAGCTAATTATTAGCTTCTTTAGTACACTTTTATTCCAACTAGACAAGTTGAAAGACCAATTTATAACTACAAAAGGTCATCGGCCTGAATAAAAACTTGAAAACAGCGATAACATTTTCTTCACATAAACCGCACGCCATTTTAGAAACTCACGAAAGCACAAAGTGAAAGACTTTGCCCAAAAGGTACAGTAAGAATATCTCTAAATACTCTGGTAAAAAGTCGTTTTTTATTTTTTTCAACTTGAACTTCAGGGCGCAGCACTTTTTTGAGTGGGGGGGGGGGCTAATACAAACGCGTTCACGTGAGCCATCTAGGGCATACTCCCCCCGGAACATTGTCAATTTAAGTCCTCTGAAATGGCTGGAAATGCATCTAAAATTAACAAGCGTGGTACAAATTACCAACTTTCAGCGCTTAAAAAGCGACTGTTTTTAATACAAGATCCGGTCTTTAAAAGAGAGAGAGAGTTGTCCATTTTTTCGAAAAGCAATCAGAGATTTTTGTAGATATTTTCTTTCCAACAGCCAGAATTAAGCCATGTGCGCTTCTCTTTTGGTTATCATGATGCAAGACTCCCGTGTCCCGCGATGTCCAGAGCTGTGTATAATTCTCAGTTTAAAGTATCTATATATAGCGATAAAATGTTGTCATAAAAATGTTTCTCTAAAAAACACAAGATATAACTGCTCAATAGCATAAAGCCAGTCAACTCAAAGTTATCTTAAACTCTTGATATTTGTTCAGTTGTAATCACGTCTACTTTGCTAATGGTCATTCCAACTTTTGTCCGTTGCGAACTACTGTAATAAGAAAATTTATCACCAACTTCCAGTAAAAAATGTTAACTAGTGAAATGACTTCTGGAAAGTTTTATTATTATCATTTTTTAGAAAAGTAGGAGGGCTTTAGCCCCCCAACCCCTCCCCCTGCGCAGTCCCTGAACTTTCATTGATTCAACGGCTTTTAGTATTAAATCTTCGTGCAAAAAGCGGTAATTTGAGATGACAAAACTAATTGTGAGTAGCCGCATCGTAAATCGCTTTCGAAACTAAATAATTTCTACGGCTAAAAAACACTTAGAATTTCTCCTTTTCTCTCGTTGGTATTATTAATAAAACCATTCAGAATTATTTTCTGAAATACGTGGTCATTTCCCGAAAATAAATTTTGAATAAATTTCGAATAAAACAAATTTATAAACTCGCCGTAAATCATTAGACAATAAAAGTTGAAAATGAAATTAATGGCCTAGAAATTATCTTCTAGAAATTATCTTCCAGAGCACGATTTGGGACAAATCTTTACAAACCCCTCCCCCTGCTCACAGCAGTTTGCGCATGTCGGATTTCCTTCCGATCGATAACAAAAATGTCACCCTACATTTTAGCGTAATCACCAAGCGCAGTGAATTGATTTTGCTGCGAGCAAGGGGAGGGGTTTGTACAGATTTGTTGCGCCAAAAAACATGTGTGGGAGAGGTATGATCATGTAGCGAAAAGAAAGTTCAAGAAAAACTTTGGAAAAGACGTTCAAAATTCTCCGACTGTGGCGAATGTAATCGAAAAAACAATCGGGCAAGTTGTACTTCAATCTATCAACTTCACATTTTGTTTGTCTGGTTGTATGACAGTAAAGGAAAGTGATTCAAGCGAGTTTCGGATTGTGGTTCAAATGTTTTGCGCTCCAAGCTGCCTCCCTTGTTAAGAATATATGTATATATATATCTCTGTGTGTGCCGTCCTCAAGAAGTGTAACAATAAGTTTGATTGTTTAGTGCATGAAATGCTGCTAATTAGAGAATTGACACCATCTCTTAATGTCCAATCGGACTCAATTCGAGCCAAACTATTTGCGTGACATTGCATAATTATTTATTATGTTAATCTTCAGTGAACTATTTCTGACGGTTTATTCTAATCATTTTGAACTTGAAAATGGCGACATGACGACTCCGAAACGTCGTTCATTTATATCGTTGATTTTTACATGCTTATGTATTACCAAACCTTTGCTTATAAGGACTTTTGTAGTCATTTAATCCTTCCACTAATTCCATCCACATTCAAAGAAATAAAGTACATTAATTACTATTTCGCTTTTAGAAGTCTTGAGAAGAACCATAATTAGTCTGTGAATATTTGTTTTGAAGCTGCCGCTCGATGTCTTCGCATTCCCGGCCGCCGAAGGAGAGTATAAATTCTTCTCCAGCAAGGTTTCTTCAGTCTGTACTCGGTGATCATCCGTTTTGAAGCCATTTAGAAATTAATTGGTGTTTCTCCTTTTCATTTTCAGCTTCAAAGAGATAATTTTCCGTGTTAAGAAATGAAAACAATTAAGGCCTTGAAAGTTTGTACATTCGTGCCGAGACATACAAAGCGCACCATACTTTTCTTGTTCATTTGATCGGTGCGACATCAAGACGAAAAACCCTCTTTCTAAGAGCACCCGCATGGGTATCAACTGTCTGTTGGCATTCCAAAAATTATTTCCTTTCTTCTTTCCCTTCTTTAAACCTCTTAAAATTTCCTAAAAAAGACCACGTTTCAATACAAAGTGACTGAAACGCCAGAAAATATTGCTGAAAAGTCATTTACATCAGCCTGACGGAGAAGGAGGGGGGGGGGGGGGCTTATTACAAAATCTGACTTCCAAAGGGGGGCTTATTAGAGAGGGGTGCTTAATAGAGAGGGGGGGGGGGGCTAAATAGAGCTTTTATGGTAATGAAATGAAAATTGTTTTCTTCATTAATAGAGTGGTAAAGTGTGACGTCACAAATTTGCAAATTATTTTTATCAAGCCTCAAAATCCCATAATTAGATCAAGATTGCTGCTGTACAATCAGCCACAAAATTTAAATTTGTTAGCACGAATAGAACAGAAGATATAGAGGTTCAAAGTTTGGTACCGTCCCATACAAACCTCTCTAATTTTGCGCCTGTTCTAAACTGAAGGAACAGACGCAAAATTAGAAGGGTTTGTATGGAGAAATTAAAACCCATATCTCGGCCGCAAATTGCAATTCGATGCAATGGAGAACTAATTTTTGGCAAGTGGACGTTTTTTGGCTGCTTCCTCTTTATAGTTGATCAAATTTCATAATTTCGCAAATTTAATTTTTGTGACGTCATGACTTTAGTACTCTATAATGGATAGATTGATTATCATTATATTCAAAATATTAACAAGGAATCTTAAAGTTTATAATTGAAGACATGCCTACATATACGTCATGATGTGATTCATAATTGTTCTTGTCTTTAATTCACTGTTGTGGTGTTTCATCGTTCATTTAAATGTCTTTTTCCTCTCATCTCTGTGTGTGCCTGTGAATAAAATAAAACAATAACGATGCATTTGAAGTTATAAACAAGAATTAATGTCACTGTTCCGATAGTGACTAAAACTTATCAACTATTAACATATATAGACAAAGGAAATCAAGACACATATTTGGCATGATGGGGGACACATCCCCTGCGGTTAGCATAACGAGCGACTTGTAGTTGCGTGACCTTGCAAGCCTCACTTGTCTCCCCAGCACCACATGCTGACAGGCAGAACAAGAGTATTGGCAGGTCAATTTTTGATTGCGTGACCTTTTAAACCTCACTTATCTCCCCAGCACTATACGCTGACAACAAACAGCCAGTGCTGGATCGGACAAGAGTATCGGCAGGTGCAGAAATAAAAACACAAGGGCCAAAACAATGTCAAAAAGGCTTGGGGGAAGTCGCTACCGAGACTTAACCACGCGAAAAGCGCAGGAGGAGTGCCCAAGTTTATTAATCTACAAACAAAGAATCACCCAATAACAGGGAGGGTGGGCGGGAAAAAGATTTACAATGGTTTAACGACCTGCTAAGTGACTATAGTGTTCAGAGTGTGTACCACGAGGTAACTGTACTTTACACAATGTTCTTGTGCTTTTATAGTCAGACAGAAACTACGAATACAACCAATGGAAAATAATGTACTATAATGGTGCTAGACATCACACAGTAAAATCACTTGCATGCATGAAACATTTGAGGCTTCTAGCCAACTACATTGCTTGAAAGAATCAAAACTAGACAGTGTTGCAACTCAGTAAAATACCGCGAGAACAACGTACGTAAAATAAGATCAGACCACGCAAAATACATGTGTTGTTGTGACCTTGACCGACCGTGGTGTCTAGTTTGTCACGTTCCATTAACCGCGTTTTACAGTTTATACTGTAAAGCTTTCTTTAAAGAGTATTATTGGGAATTATTCTAAAGAGTGACCTGCAATCGGCATGCGAACAAGTTGTATTTTACTTTAGACCAGTAGGTCTATTTGACGAAAAAGAAACATTTCGTTCGGCTTACAAGCTGGTAAATTCTCAAAATGTATGATAGTATTTCCGCAATATCTGTTCAATTTTTGTCATGGCAAATTTGTAAACAACGGATTCAATGTTAATGCACTGTATTAAATTTTTGGACAGTTTAGTAAGTATGCACATCAAAAATACATTTTGTTGCTTTGGAAAGTAAAAGTAACATGATTTTGGCACCATCTTCGATCTACCATGTAGGTTTCATTAATTTTCAATGTCAGACAATTAACTTAATTGACAAGTATATGCGTATGTTGCAAATGAATCTGCCCTTAATTTGTGAATTCACTGTTTAAGGCGGTCTTTACCTTTTTTTCCTTTCTTTTAATTTTTTTCCTTTTTTTTTCTTTTCTTTTGGAGTTTGTATAGGTTGTTAAGTATGTCGTGTAGCTTAGTGTTGTGTCTTTGTGTAATTGTTTTCATGCTCAAAAGCTTTAAAAACAAATAAAATACAAAACAAAAGGGAGAAAAAGCAGCCCAAAGATAGAGATTGTCCAAAAACACATTCTAATGTTGGTCCTTCTGCTCAGGCTTCACGTGTTATGTTACCCGAATTACACGCTACGATCTTTCTCGTAAGGCTGATCGCCAAGTTGCCCAGATTGGTTTGGTTGATTCAGATAAAAAAGAAACTGAGCGTTCAGCCCAAGTCGCAGGGAGGACAAGACTTCGACAACCGGTAAGTCCCTAAAGTCCAGGAAGGACTCGAAGATTACCAGCACCGTTTTTTTAATCCATAGTCATGGCCACATCCTCGCCGTGATGTGAAATACGAAGAACTTACGCTGGAGGAATTTGTGGCTGGTTATGGTCAAATTCTTCAATCTGCTGACTTATCGGAAGTGAAAAGTTCTGCTTGTCTCAAGCATCTTGTGTCGCTAATGTACTTCGCTCAAATATTTGGTGATAACAGAGTGCTAAAAAATTAATGACAATTTCCCTGAAGCAGGAGTGGTCAAAGAGACCCTGTTAAGGGGGGTATGCATAGCCCCCGTCTGAATTTCAAATCTTGTCATGTCGCAATTTCGGAAGGTCTGCATGTCACTGTCGGAATTTGTCCAACATCATGTAATCCTAGTGCTGAGGTTTTTCATGGGATAAGTGGAGGTTCTTTTTTAAATAAATAAAGAGTTGCAGACATGTGAATGACTTGAATAAAGTTAATTTGTGTACTGCTGGCAGGGTTGTCAGTACAATTTAGAGTAAGTGGCTGATATTGAAAGTAGCTGAATAACGTTGCATAGCGTGGAGTGACATGCTTTTTAGGGGGTAAGGGAGCATGCTCCCCCGGATCATTTTGAAATGTTACAGTTCCTCAGATATGATTTCCTGCAATCTGGGGTCCATTTTCAATGAAACTTTTCATATCTATGTTGAGGTAAAACTCAGTCCAAAAATTGGTTGATCTTTGTTTTTTGAAAAATTTCATGCTCATCTTGCACACATGACGTATGCAACAAAGAAAAAGGTTTGCAATGCATTATAGGGCGATTTCAACACAGACAGCCATTTCCAAGTAAAGGTGTTTCGATACAGTTTTTTGGGAAATATACCTAATGTTTTCAATCAGCTTTTTAGCAGACTTTCTCCGTCGGATCGATGTGAAATTTACACCACTTATTAGTCTTGGATTGAAGTTTGCTATGATGTACTTTTCGATATTGCCATGGCACCGATAAACAGAAAAACTTGAAATCAGTTAAACTTAAATTTGTGCGATCCAGATTTCACCTGGAAAAGCCAATACCAACATCTTAAACTATGGTGTATGGCAAACAAAATATATGACAATAAAAAAATTCTGTATGTTTGATTTTGAATAAATTGCAAAAACATTTCAAACCTTACTTTTTACATAATAATAGTAAATGGACCGAAAGATAGATACTTTTTTGATAAAATCACTTCGGAATTATGCCTAAATGTGTCTTGAGCTTATGTTTTGACGCCATAAAAGTTTTGTTGATTTTCTTTTTCGCAATACTAAGAACGATTATTTTTCCTAAGATCACTCGGGTAACTTTTTATTTTGAGCGCTTTTGCAAAAATCCTAAAAACGGTTCCCGATACCGGATTGGTCAAAATTAAGTGAAAATTTCTCTGTTGCTGGAGTGGTAAAAATTAAGTGAAAATTTCCGGCATGCCGGAGTGGTCAAAATTAAGTGAAAATTTCCCTGATGCCGGAGTGCTCAAAATTAAGTGAAAATTTCCAGGATGCTGCAGTGGTAAAAATTACGTGAAAATTTCCCTCATGCCGGAGTGCTCAAAAGTAAGTGAAAATTTCCCTGATGCCGGAGTGATCAAAATTAAGTGAAAATTTCTCTGATGCCGGAGTGGTCAAAATTAAGTGAAAATTTCCCTAATGCTGGAGTGCTCAAAAGTAATCACAATTTATTGGAAATAAATTATACTTAATCAGCAACTCTTGTTTCGAGCCATGAGCTTTGTCCTGTGACCTCACATGAGAACCCTATAGAAACCTCTATCCTTTTATTAGCCAATCAGATTACACCTTGCCTCCTTGATAAGCGTGTGTTCCACGTGATTGCTGTCTTTCGTTTCTACACAAGAAACGCGACAGATAATTCTTCAGATGATTCTTCGCAATAATTTTGGTTCCCTCCCACACCTCCCGATAGCTCATGCTCGAATGCAATTGTTACACTCTACATATGTACCTTGTCTTTTCAGGTGTCTTTTAAAAGACTAGTTTATGACACCATGATGTACATTGTATGTTAATCATTGCATAACAAGCAACTGTATACTAATACTGTATGACATTGTCTGAATGAAACATTTGAAACTGTAAAATAATATCTGGGAAGGAACAAGAAATCAAACGGGTCTATACCGCATTGCAATCCAATGGCTACCCTAGAAATTTCATTGCCGACATCGAAAGGAAGAAGAGTCTCCCACAACCAGTCCCCACACCTGAAGATCTTGTCGGAATGTTTTTCAAATGGGCTGACCCGTGTCCACGAAAATTCGCGACCCTTCCGTACATTAAAGGCCTCACAGAACCACTAACGCGTTTGCTCAGAAGTCACGACATACAAGTCACTAATAAACCGATGAAAACACTTCAACAAGAATTCCCTGCTCCAAAATTCCGTCCGAAAAAAGATGATCAATGCAATGTTGTTTACAAAATTCCTTGCACCACATGTCCGTGGAGTTACATTGGCGAAACCGGAGGTCATTTAACACCTGAAAGAAAGAACACACCAGAAATGTAAAAATGCACACCAAAGGCTCTAATGTCGCGAACCATGCTTGGTCCAACAATCATCACATCGACTTTGACAATGCTTCTATTATTGACAAAGGCAATTATCGCCACCTTAAAACCCTTGAGTGTTGGCACACTTCAAAAACTGTTGACGCTGACAATAACTCATGCCCGCTTCCAAGCCAATACCGCATTCTTTTAAAGAAATGACTTTCGCACCTTTTTACTCCCTAGTTTTAAATTATTTCGCGTATGCTAATTTTTTTACTTTTTATCATGTACGCACATTCGCTTTCTCCACATTTTTATCCGTTGAAGACAACAGGACGGTTGTCGAAAGCTTATAGTTATAAAATTTTTAACCAGAGAACGTTTTTTATATATATTAATATCGTTATGGTATACTTTAGTTTTAATCCTGATTCCAGTAATGATATTATGAATTTGAGATTATTTTAATAAAGTTGGGAATGGGGATGAAGTGCTCCTCTCGTCACACTTTTGCCACATAGACTCAATATTTGGAGGCCCAACTCCCTCCAGTCTGTACTCTTTGGATTTTAGGTTAGTGGAGGCCACACTCCCTCCAATCAGAGAGGAGGCCCAACTTCCTCCTCTCTACCCAGGAATGCTCATAGTCGGTGCTTTGGAGGCCCAACTTCCTCCTCTCCATCCGGTTTGTGCACCTCCCTGGGTCGTAGGATTTGTTTCATTGTAGCTTGTCAATCCAGGAGTAAAAAATCAGTCTACATGGGACTGACGATTAATTAATTTTTAATTGAGCACTTTGTCCCCACATCCCCATTTTCAGCCACATCAAGTTGTTATTCTTTTGTTATTTTATTGCTATGGGTTTTATTATAAGAAACGGGAGGAAGGGGATTAAAGTGAATATTTCCCTGATACCGGAGTGATCATAATTAAGTGAAAATTTACCTCATGCCGCAGTGCTCAAAATTAAGTGAAAATTTCCCTGATGCCGGAGTGCTCAAAATTAACTGAAAATTTCCCAGATACCGGGGTGCTCAAAATTAAGTGAAAATTTCCCTGATGCTGGATTGCTCAAAATTAAGTGAAATTTTTCCCGATGCCGGATTGGTTAAAATTAAGTGATAAATTTCACTGATGCCGAAGTGCTCAAAATTAATTGAAAATCAGTTACCTCAAGTTATTCTTTTATTTTATTGCTATGGGTTTTATTATAAGAAACAGGAGGAAGGGGATTAAAGTGAAAATTTCCCTGATGCCGGAGTGATCAAAATTAAGTGAAAATTTCCCTGATGCCGGAGTGCTCAAAATTAAGTGAAAATTTCCCTGATACCGGAGTGCTCAAAATTAAGTGAAAATTTCCCTAATGCCAGAGTGCTCAAAAGAAAGTGAAAATTTCCCGGTTGCTGGAGTGGTAAAAATTACATGAAAATTTCCCTGATGCTGGAGTGGTCAAAATTAAATGAAAAAATCAGTGATGCCGGAGTGCTCAAAATTAAGTGAAAATTTCCCTGATGCTGGAGTGGTCAAAATTAAGTGAAAATTTCCCTGATGCCGGAGTGGTCAAATTAAGTGAAAATTTCACTGATGCCGGAGTGGTCAAAATTAAGTGAAAATTTCCCTGATGCTTGAGTGGTCAAAATTAAATGAAAAAATCCCTGATGCCGGAGTGCTCAAAATTAAGTGAAAATTTCCAGGATGCTGGAGTGGTAAAAATTAAGTGAAAATTTCCCTCATGCCGGAGTGATCAAAATTAAGTGAAAATTTCCCGAATGCTGGAGTGGTAAAAATTACGTGAAAATTTCCCTCATGCCGGAGTGATCAAAATTAAGTGAAAATTTCCCTGATGCCAGAGTGCTCAAAAGTAAGTGAAAATTTCCCTGATGCCGGAGTGATGAAAATTAAGTGAAAATTTGACTGATGTCAGAGTGCTCAAAAGTAAGTGAAAATTTCCCTGATGACGGAGTGATCAAAATTAAGTGAAAATTTCCCTGATGACGGAGTGCTCAAATTAAGTGAAAATTTCTCTGATGCCGGAGTGATCAAAATTAAGTGAAAATTTCCTGATGCCAGAGTGCTCAAAAGTAAGTGAAAATTTCCCTGATGCCGGAGTGGTCAAAATTAAGTGAAAATTTGACTGATATCAGAGTGCTCAAAAGTAAGTGAAAATTTCCCTGAGGCCAGAGTGATCAAAATTAAGTGAAAATTTCTCTGATGCCGGAGTGGTCAAAATTAAGTGAAAATTTCCCTGATTCTGCAGTGGTCAAAGTTCAATGAAAAAATCCCTGATGCCGGAGTGCTCAAAATTAAGTGAAAATTTCCCTGATGCCAGAGTGCTCAAAAGTAAGTGAAAATTTCCCTGATGCTTGAGTGGTCAAAATTAAATGAAAAAATCCCTGATGCCGGAGTGGTCAAATTAAGTGAAAATTTCACTGATGCCGGAGTGGTCAAAATTAAGGGAAAATTTCCCTGATGCCGGAGTGGTCAAATTAAGTGAAAATTTCACTGATGCCGGAGTGGTCAAAATTAAGTGAAAATTTCCCTGATGCTTGAGTGGTCAAAATTAAATGAAAAAATCCCTGATGCCGGAGTGCTCAAAATAAAGTGAAAATTTACCGGATGCTGGAGTGGTAAAAATTAAGTGAAAATTTCCCTCATGCCGGAGTGATCAAAATTAAGTGAAAATTTCCCGGATGCTGGAGTGGTAAAAATTACGTGAAAATTTCCCTCATGCCGGAGTGATCAAAATTAAGTGAAAATTTCCCTGATGCCAGAGTGCTCAAAAGTAAGTGAAAATTTCCCTGATACCGGAGTGATGAAAATTAAGTGAAAATTTGACTGATGCCAGAGTGCTCAAAACTAAGTGAAAATTTCAGGGTTGCTGGAGTGGTAAAAATTAAGTGAAAAAATCCCTGATGCCGGAGTGCTCAAATTAAGTGAAAATTTCCCTAATGCCAGAGTGCTCAAAAGTAAGTGAAAATTTCCCGGTTGCTGGAGTGGTAAAAATTACATGAAAATTTCCCTGATGCTGGAGTGGTCAAAATTAAATGAAAAAATCCCTGATGATGCCAGAGTGCACAAAATTAAGTGAAAATTTCCCTGATGCTGGAGTGGTCAAAATTAAGTGAAAATTTCCCTGATGCCGGAGTGGTCAAATTAAGTGAAAATTTCAGTGATGCCGGAGTGGTCAAAATTAAGTGAAAATTTCCTTGATGCTTGAGTGGTCAAAATTAAATGAAAAAATCCCTGATGCCGGAGTGCTCAAAATTAAGTGAAAATTTGCCGGATGCTGGAGTGGTAAAAATTAAGTGAAAATTTCTCTGATGCCGGAGTGATCAAAATTAAGTGAAAATTTCCTGATGCCAGAGTGCTCAAAAGTAAGTGAAAATTTCCCTGATGCCGGAGTGATCAAAATTAAGTGAAAATTTGACTGATATCAGAGTGCTCAAAAGTAAGTGAAAATTTCCCTGAGGCCAGAGTGATCAAAATTAAGTGAAAATTTCTCTGATGCCGGAGTGGTCAAAATTAAGTGAAAATTTCCCTGATTCTGCAGTGGTCAAAATTAAATGAAAAATCCCTGATGCCGGAGTGCTCAAAATTAAGTGAAAATTTCCCTGATGCCAGAGTGCTCAAAAGTAAGTGAAAATTTCCCTGATGCCGGAGTGATCAAAATTAAGTGAAAATTTCCCGGATGCCGGAGTGCTCAAATTAAGTGAAAATTTCCCTGATGCCGGAGTGATCAAAATTAAGTGAAAATTTCCCTGATGCTTGAGTGGTCAAAATTAAATGAAAAATCCCTGATGCCGGAGTGGTCAAATTAAGTGAAAATTTCCCTGATGCCGGAGTGGTCAAAATTAAGTGAAAATTTCCCTGATGCCGGAGTGGTCAAAATTAAGTGAAAATTTCCCTGATGCCGGAGTGGTCAAAATTAAGTGAAAATTTCCCTGATGCTGGAGTGGTCAAAATTAAATGAAAAAATCCCTGATGCCGGAGTGCTCAAAATTAAGTGAAAATTTCCGGATGCTGGAGTGGTAAAAATTAAGTGAAAATTTCCCTGATGCCGGAGTGATCAAAATTAAGTGAAAATTTCCCGGATGCTGGAGTGGTAAAAATTACGTGAAAATTTCCCTGATGCCGGAGTGATCAAAATTAAGTGAAAATTTCCTGATGCTGGAGTGATCAAATTAAGTGAAAATTTCCTGATGCCGGAGTGCTCAAAATTAAGTGAAAATTTCCCGCATGCTGGAGTGGTAAAAATTAAATGAAAAATCCCTGATGCCGGAGTGCTCAAAATTAAGTGAAAATTTCCCTGATGCTGGAGTGGTCAAAATTAAGTGAAAATTTCCCTGATGCCGGAGTGGTCAAAATTAAGTGAAAATTTCCCTGATGCTGGAGTGGTCAAAATTAAATGAAAATTTCCCTGATGCCAGAGTGCTCAAAATTAAGTGAAAATTTCCTGATGCTGGAGTGGTCAAAATTAAGTGAAAAAATCCCTGATGCTGGAGTGGTCAAAATTAAGTGAAAAATCCCTGATGCCGGAGTGCTCAAAATTAAGTGAAAATTTCCCTGATGCTGGAGTGGTCAAAATTAAGTGAAAATTCCCTGATGCCGGAGTGCTCAAAATTAAGTGAAAATTTCCCTGATGCCGGAGTGGTCAAAATTAAGTGAAAATTTCCCTGATGCTGTTGTGATCAAAATTAAATGAAAAAATCCCTGATGCCGGAGTACTAGTGCTCAAAAGTAAGTGAAAATTTCCGGATTGCTGGAGTGGTAAAAATTAAGTGAAAATTTCCCTGATGCTGGAGTGGTAAAAATTAAGTGAAAATTTCCCTGATGCCGGAGTGCTCAAAATTAAGTGAAAATTTCCCTGATGCCAGATTGCTCAAAAGTAAGTGAAAATTTCCCTGATGCTGGAGTGGTCAAAATTAAGTGAAAATTTCCCTGATGTCAGAGTGCTCAAAAGTAAGTGAAAATTTCCCTGATGCCGGAGTGCTCAAAATTAAGTGAAAATTTCCCTGATGCCGGAGTGATCAAAATTAAATGAAAATTTCCCTGATGCCGGAGTGATCAAAATTAAGTGAAAAATCTCTGATGCCGGAGTGCTCAAAATTAAGTGAAAATTTCCCTCCTGCTGGAGTGATAAAAACTTAAATGAAAAAATCCCTGATGCCGGAGTGCTCAAAATATAGTGAAAATTTTCCGGATGCTGGAGTGGTAAAATTACCTGAAAATTTCCCTGATGGTGAAGTGGTCAAAATTAAGTGAAAATTTCACTGATGCTGGAGTGATCAAAATTAAGGGAAAATTTCCCTGATGCTGGAGTGGTCAAAATTAAATGAAAATTTTCCTGATGTTGTAGTGCTCAAAATTAAGTGAAAATTTCCCTGATGCCGGAGTGCTCAAAATTAAGTGAAAATTTTCTGATGCCAGAGTGGTCAAAATTAAGTGAAAACTTTCCTGATGGCGGTCGTTAAAATTTACTGAAAATTTCACTGATGCCGAACTGGTCAAAATTTTCGTTAAAATTTCCCTGATGCCGCGGTGGTCAAAATTTCGTGAAAATTTCCCTGATGGCAGAGTGGTCAAAATTTCGTGAAAATGTATTGTATGTAATTATAGCTTGGCTGTCTTTATACTAGACTCATAATCCAGTCTAGTAGGGGGAGCAAGTGCTGGTTTTGGTAAATCTTTGTGGAAGCACTGTTAGAGTTTCCGAATCTTTCTATCCAATCAGAAACTAGCGCGAGCACCAGTACTGCAAAAGCAATCACGCCACCAAATACATCATGTATGTTGCTTAGCAACTTCAGGGACGAACACTGCAGGCTCAGTCACATCTCAGAGGCATGATTTTGCCGTCAACTGATACTTGTTCCCAAGCCTGAATCAGTCTGGACAAACTTGTGCAAGATTTTTTAGTACGTCTGCAGTGTGAGTCTCGGTGTAAAGACGGATTATGCATCAAGACCAACTATCTGCTTTAGTGCGTTGTTCGGACTAACTAAGGGCTTAGTATCGTGTGTAGGCTTCACGTGTACATGTATTTTCTCACATCCTGCTCTATTTTGGTGAGCATGTAAGGCGGGTCAAAATACAGTGCAAAGTAGCATTTATTATCCAACGCTTTTGTTTTCCGAAACTTTGAACCACGTTTTGCATTGCTGTCAATCACATCCTACTGTAACCACTCGCTATTGTTCTTAGAAATCTTTCAGTTGGTTTTCCAATCCTCTCAGCCAATCAAAGAGCCAGCAACCGCACATGCAATTAGTTGGCCCGTGACTACTTTGACTTCTCCATCTCCTAGACTAACTTGGCTTTTCATTGGTCAAGCGATGGGAAAGCCAACATAACGACATCACAAAAATTAATGGTCATCGCATTTCCCTGTAAAAGGCACGAAAAAAAATTTACCTTAAAGAGTTCCACGGCCAAGTAAGCTCTCGCCTTCAGTTTATCTTCTGGTAACCCAGTTTCCTCTCCCAGCCAGCGGATGGCAGTAAGTAAGATTTGCTCGAGTAATTTCTTCAGCTCATCTTGCGCAAGACCTCTCAGGAAGGTACCAAGCGAATTGATGTCAACTTCAGTGAAATTCGAGAAATCAAGGTTTTCCATTTCCCAGTATTCTCGCAGCCATGTTAACAAAAAAAAGAAATCAGAACAAAGAAGGCTAAGACCACATACATGTACTTATTTATATAACACAGATGAGGGGGACTGAGAACCAAAATAATGTTGCCTCTCACCTGTCCTCGGTCCCAGTCTTTTTCCCGTTCTAACACGTCAATAGCATTCTTCAATTCCCCGGATGGGCAGGTCATATAGTTCCTCCTTGGCAATACCAAGAGCGATGTGGCCAAGCTTCTTCAAGTTAAAAAATCCCCAGTTTGGTGAATCGGATTCATCTGAATCAGTTGCGTTGATGTAATTTTGTCCTGACCTTCTTAGCAGGAGTTAACACCTGGGATAGGAGAGAAAACAGAGGAAAAGTAGGAAATTATATATAGAGAGGATATTACAGGTGGCACGAAGATATGAATTTTATTTTTGAGTGGTAAAAACAATATTTTACGAACAAGCGCATATATATAGACAAAAACACAAAATTAATTCAAAGTACATGGTACACCTAGTCAATTGTAGACAGCAAAACAGTCCGTGTTCGCTGCCCTGACGTTGGACAAAATGCAGCGGCCCATGCCCTACGCGCAAGGCTCATGCATGTCTTATACTAGAGGTGCGCCTTTTGATTCACGTGTCACGCATCTACATGTATATCTCGAGAAATTTAAACAAGAGGAAAAAAGAGAGACTGTTTTGCAGTCTATGTCAAATCTTTTTTAGAGGAAAGTCGGTGGAATGGCTGATCAGGGTTGGCCTTCAAAAGCTTAGAGATCGAAAAATTGCTGGGATCGTAACAGCGTAGCGTAGGGGGCTAGATTTGAAATCTGGAGATCCCTGGTTCAAATCCTCCATCTTGCCACTGGCCGCCTGTGTAGCTGGCGGTTTCGTTGGTGTGCGCATATTGTACGTGAGGCGAAGCTACGAAAACGAGTTGCCATTGTTCTCGGCCACGCTATGTATTAAATAACCAACTGCCTCCTCCTAGGTTCACAATTCTTTACACCAACACTTAAACAAAGTATTTTTCAACGGTGGGAGAGGAATGAGACCAAACCCAAACATTTAGATCCCTGGGGGCTCTAGGGGGGAGGGAATACCCCCAGTACATGCACTACAGTACCTCGTCTCTCCCCAAAACAAAAATCTTACATACCTGGGTCTTGTCCCAAGGAATAAGTCCCAGTTGATCCAGGTTATTAATGACATTATCCACGCTTTCAGCGTCAACTTCGCCATGACTCAAAGCAGCGGCAAACTCACCCAACTGTGCAATGTTTTTCCCGCCAGACTCTTCCTGATACTGCAGTTAAACAAATCAGCGGTTTAACACCACAAAATAACGACGAAGTAACGTTCCCAAAGTAATGAGAGTGAGCGGTCATTATTTTTGGTTTTAGTAGTCTTCCTGCTTCTACTGTAAAATGTGTACAGTTGTTACTAAAAGGTATTTTATGTGGCGGAAATCAGTAGTTGTCTATCAAAAGTCATGTTCGGTGGTCATTTGTAATGGCTACAGTATGTATACAACTGTAAGGTCCAATTTATACCTTGCATTTTGGACGCGACTGAATTGCTACATACAAATTGGGTCTTAGGTTGTACTGTACTGTTTTTTTCAGTTTTGTATTATTACACACTTTAAATTGAATATCTCAATAGCCTTACCTGTTTAATGAACTGTTGCACAATCGGCATAGCAACGTCTTTAGCAATCTTCATCTCAGGGAAGGCAGCAAAGACCACCATTTGAGTCATCTTGCCGATATCTGACGACAAGAAGCCATCAATCGCTTTGGCGAGAGCCACTACGTCATCCTTCTTGAGCTGGGAGAGCTGCAAAACACACAAAAATGAATTCTTCATTTCTGTAAATCAAAGAAAATGTTGATGCTTTAAAATAACCACGTATAGTACCTGTAGCCAAGAGGTACAACAGCACCTACATGTGCTTCTACAGTCATTTACTCTTGCAGTGTCTCTCTCCACCTGGGCAACCTGACAAAATGCTGAGAGGTAACCTGCAATGGACCATCATCCCACCCAGGGGGAGTACCAATACTCCTAGTCACTTCATGCTACAGAAACCTGGATACGCTCCAGTGGTGTTGGTCCGAGTAGACTTTATCTTTGACTTTGACTACACATATATTCATTTTAGAACTTTAATTTAAGAACTCTGTAAAGTGCAATTGAACGTTTTATGTTAATCGTGCTATTAATTATTCAAGCATTTGTGTGTGATATAATGTGTCAGTGAAGTGAATTTTCCAACCCAATATTTTTATTAAAAATTTAACCCAATGACTACTAAACTGGCCAAAACCGGCCAGGCGCAACAACCTCTGAATTTCCTAAACCGGCCAGCCAAAACACGTGTTGGCAAATGCACTTGCCCTCCCTCCCTGGAGATTTTTTGGTTCCCCTATTGTTCTATTGTTTTAGAGGACAAATAAACCAATCAAAATCCATCATCTGCGCATATTTTTAGAGAACTCTAAAGGTCCTAGAAAGAAGGTTTTTCGTCTTGATTAAGCGTGATCAAATGAACAAGAAAAGTATGGGAGCCTTGTATGTGCCTTGTATGTCCGGGAACGAATGTACAAACTTTCAGGGCCTTGTTTTAATTTTTTTTTTTACATGGAAAATTATCTCCTCTACATACATACATACATACTTTATTTGATGAGTAGGTTGGTAAAATGGCAGCCAAAGGGCTGATGTGGACCTACTATACTAAAAATTAGGAATTAGCTGGAAATGAAAAGGAGAAACACCAATTAATTTCTAAGTGGCTTCAAAACGGATGATCACCGAGTACAGACTGAATAAAACTTGCTGGAGGAGAATTTATACTCCTTCATGAGCAGCCGGGAATTGCAAAGACATCGAGCGGCGCCGCTTCAAAACAATTCAGACTCGATTATGGATCGTCTCAAGACTTCTAAAAGCGAAAATGGTAATGTTCTTTATTTCTTTGAATGTGTATGGAATTAGTGGAAGGATTTTTAAGGCGATTGATTGAACAAATGACTGCAAAAGTCACTGCTAAAAGTCCAAAACTTTTGTTTTGCGTAATAAACCACAAATTTTACAGCGAATTGAACACAGCGGCACCAGATTTTTCATAAATATTATTATTCTTTTGGACACATTTCTTGGCTTCAGTTTGAATGAAAGTTAATATCAAACATAGTATCTTACAAGTTTCTATAATTTGTTCACCTTTAATGGAGAATTTTAGGTTTTCAAAGAAATATAAAATGAACTTTACAACAAATCTTGAGTTTCATCACGCGGTGATATTTGATCTGTGTATTTACGACAATTTTCCTCGCCTTTGTTTATTTATAAATAAGCTTATTCGCTTAAGTTTGAAATTTATTTTCGGGAAATTCAGAAAAGAATCCTGAATAGTTTTATTACTCATACCAACAAGAAAAATTAGTGGATTTGGCGCTATAGAAATATTATTATTATTATAAAAAAGAAGAAATTCTAAGTGTTAATTTAGCCATATAAATTCTTTAGTTTCGAAAGCGATTTACGCCATGGTTCGCAATCAGTAATTTTATCATCTCAAATTACCGCTTTTGACCGCTTTTCTGCGACAAGAAAATACTTCTTTACCGTTGAATTAATGAAAGTACAAGATGACCAAAATAAAAACCGACTTTTTACCAGAGTATTTTGTGATATTTTTGTCCTTTTACAAAGTCTTTGTGCTTTCGCTAGTTTCTAAAATCAATCAAAAATGGCGTGCAGTAGTGAAGAAAATGTTATCATTGTTTTCAAGTTTTGTAATGAGATAAATTTATCAAGGCATTGATGTTTTGTAGTTAAAAATTGGTCTTTCAACTTGTCTAGTTGGAATAAAAGTGTACAAAATAAGCTAATTATTTGTCTGTATTTACTGCGCATATGGTTTATTTTTTCAACTTGCACATTTTGCTCAAATCCCGAAAAAGCTCCAGGAATTTAGGGGTGCCACGCACTTAAAGTCTCCAGTAGCCATTGGGTTAAGTCTAATGTTTGCATGGTAAATCTTAAATCAGGCTTAATTTTTGTTCATTGAGCATTTGAAGATATTTATTTCCTACATGTACCTACCCCTTTAATCCAGTGGAGGGCGACTGTACGGTCAATCCACCCATGGACTGACTTAATTGGGTATCCTTCAAGTGCAGCTCTCGCATTGTCTACAAGATTAGCGGGACATGTGTACCGACACAAGTTCTTAAACCTTGAAATTGTAAGATACTTCACTGCCAATCTTGACTTTGCTGCTTTCAATCCCTTGCACACCTCAGAGGTTTGAGTAATCACTGCATAGACATTCTGATGTACCAGATCCACTTGTGTCACAAAACGCATGCAACTTGACTCCTTCCATTGGCTCCTTAAGCTTGGCACGCTCCGTGGTAACTTTAGCCAACTTTAAACCATGGTAGTTGACTGTCAGATACTTTGGGATACAGAAGCTTTCCTACAAGCACTGTGGGCGACGCTATACCTAGCGGGTTGTATACTGCGGCTAAGAATCACAGTATTCCTCTCTTTGTAATATAAACAGTTCCTGGTCACTGCAATCATGTCCTCCCTCTTGTTCCATATCTTCTATTTGCCTTCCTTAATGCCTGACTGTTGTTTCGTGTTGCTCTGCAGCTCGTCAACAGTGGCTTATTCTCTAGCTAAGGCTCATTGGAAGTTCCACTTGTGCATGGTAAAGTTAGCCTCCCCAAACAACTGATATGATCGTCTTCTTGAGGTCCTGAACTTCGTCTCTGGTGTTGCCACCCACGATGACGTTATCAACATATAGACTTATCATAATCTCTTCTACCTCTGCTGGGTACTTCTCGTAAAGCTCGTGTAAATCTCAAGACTTCAATAATGGGAGGGTCCTTCTTCTTGATCCAGTGGAAACATTGTGCATCCCTGTTTTTGGGTCTTATGTGTACAGTCGAACCTCTCATTAGGACACCTCTCTAATGTGGACACCTCTCTATTACGGACAGTTTCCTTGGTCCTGGCAAAATGCCCATACATTCTCTATAAACAAAACCTCTATAATACGGACCCTCTTTCATACGGACAACGGACACTAAATATCAGCCCCAGAGAGCAAATTCATACAAATTTAACCTCTTTATTACGGACACTCCAGTGATAACAGTTCCTATTCGATACAATTTCCTGTTTGTGGTTCCAGATCAAAGTTAACAAATTGTCCCATTTACCATACAATATAAGTAGCATTTGTTTTCAAACAGTATAATTATCGAGATGCTATCACCATTTGGTCCCATTTACCATCAAGATTTCTTATCGTCAGTGGAGCCTTAAGGTGACGTTATTCGCGACCTCTGTAATACGGACACCTCTCTAATACGGACACTTTGCTCCATCCCTTCGGTGTCCGTATTAGAGAGGTTCAACTGTCTTCTAAAAATGCTCGCTTGATGTTGGCTGGTAAAGCGAGCAGCTTTAGGCAATTATGCACAAGTACATTCCACAGCAGGTTCTTCAAGGGAGTTCCAACCTCTATACACTCATTCAGTGATGGACTATTTTCACTTGGCTTAGCTTATGCGTCAAATACAATTCTGGGTTTTGTTGTCACTGCTGTTTCCTTTTTTACGAGTTTATGTCAGATGTAAAAACTCTCTTGTTTGGCTCGTCTACGACTCTCTCAACTATCTCTTCAGTCAGCTGCTCCTGGATGATCTTGTCGTACTTGTCTATTATCCCAGGCTCTCTCTGTAACTTCCTCACTAGACTTTCTGATGCTTCCTCGTTTGTTGGTGGGTAGGTGATCATGACCTGGCTTCCACAGCAACCCATGTTCATACCAACCTTCCTTACTTCTGTGCAGCTGCGCGATGAAGTCAGTATACATATTTTGCTGGTCTACTTCTGGTCCATCTTGGGTGCTTCTTGGTGTTGCGGAAACCATTGTTGGTAAGCTATTGTGTTGTGGTTATTGTTGATTGTCTTTTGAATCTTTTGTTTTACATCATTTGGTGATCGCAACATCCGCAACACCAAGAAACTGCCTCTATCTTTGACTCCTAAGACATACAAATTGCAGAAATGTTCATAATTCACTGCTCATGTTTTTGTCAAGTAAGCAATGGAGAGAGCGGCTTCTCTACCTGAGCTCAGCAATCGGCTCAGATGGTTGACCAATTTTATGTTTTGTCTGTTTTGATTCTTGAGTATTCGCTCGCATAGATAGTATAATACGAATGGGTAACTCACTTTTCTTGTTGTTGCCATCATGACTACCCCCTGTAGGTGACAGTACTTGTTTATCAGTTCTTCATCATTCGGATTTAAGACTGTGAGTAAAACACGCTTGTCGACCTTGTTGATCTTCGTTGTCATCTCAAACTTCCCTTCAACACTTATGACCTTTACTGTGTAGCCTTGGACCTTCTGAATTGTTGAGCAAAGCATCATCTCAATGTGTTTACATTCGATGTGTGTTGGTCACTTGTCAATCAGAGCTGTTGACACAACAACTACCAACACCATGCAGTATCCAGTAATGCTTTGTACTTGATACCATCAACAACTGCCACCACCGGATAAATAACAGATCCCTCACCTGTTGCAAACATCATCTGATTGATACCAGGCAACCTGCCACAAGTAGCCGTGTGATGTCTGTCGCCGCATTGACAGGCATACTTGCTGCACCACTCTTGTGTTTAGTGTCTTGATCCCGTGCAGTTAAAGCAAAACTTCTTGTCACCAAAGATCTACCTGCGCTAGTTCAAGCCAGGGACTTCCTTTCACTCCTGCAGACCTGCAATCTTCACCAATACAGCAGATGCAGGCATGCACCACCTTCGCAACCTCATCTTTAGTTTAGTACGCAGGGTTTTTCTTTGGTGGGTAGCAGTTTGACTGGTAGCAGTTTGGCGAGTCAGGCTTCTGTTCTTCGCTGAGAACAGGGTTATGGTCACTCCACTTTCTTAGAGAATCAATCAATTCCGGAGATCCCCACTCTTGCCAGTCATCATCTAGTCGAACTAAATCTACTCTAATGCCAGGTACTTTATCAAGCATCGCACGCACAAACCCAATTTCTATAATTTTACTCAGTCTCTACGACTTGCATGTGACTTGTCAGTCGCCGATAGAAGTCATGGATTTTTGCTGGATGCGCACCATGAATTGTGGGTAATCCAATAATGTATTGCACATGCACGTTTTCTACCTTGTTGGGATTGCCATATTTAATTTTTAACATAGTATTGGCCCTTTCATAACCTTCAGTCATGAAAGGGAGACCATCAACGGACATGTGAACACTGGGTACAAGTAACCTTTCTTGTAGGAAAACGTGGCAACTTGAGTGAGTTTGGCCATGTCAACTTCAGTCTCAAATTGATTCCAGAACCTTATTCAATCAAGCTAACTTCCTTGAAACTTAGTTATCTCTAGTTTTGGTAACTACTACCATCACCAGATAAATAACAGATCCCTCACCTGTTCTCAACATCATCTGATTGATACCAGGCAACCTGTCACAAATAGATGTGTGATGTCTGCCGCAGCAATGTTGACAGGTACGCTTCGTGTGGCACTCTTGTCCTTGGTGTCTTGTTCCTGTGCAGTTAAAGCACAACTTCTTCTCACACAAAACCTTCCCGTGCTGGTTTGAGCCAGGGATTTGCGTACACTCTGCACACCTGTGATCCTCACCATCACCGCAGATGCAGGCATATCAGGATTGTTCTTTGATGCGTAGCAGTTTGATGTGTAGCAGCTGGTGGGTCATGCTTCTGGTCTTCGTTGAGGGTTTTCGTCACACCACTTCCACAAAGATTTGATTAATTCTGGAAATTCCCACTCTTGCCAATATTGTCATCTAGTCAAACTAAACCTGCCCTAATGCCGGGTAGTTTATCACACACCATGCGCACAAACCCACTGATTTCTTTATCTTTGCCCATTGCCAGTCCCAACTGGCCCCCGCCCTGCCGTTCCCAACTAACCCAAGCCCTGCTGGCCCCAACTAACCTAAGCCCTGCCGGCCCCAACTAATCAAGTCCTGCCGGTCCCAACTAACCTAAGCTCTGCCAGTCCCAACTAACCCAAGCCCTACCGGTCGCAACTAACCCAGCCCTACCGGTCCAAACTAACCCCGCCCTACTGGTCCAAACTAACCCTGCCCTACTGGTCCCAACTAAACCTGCCCTACTGGTCCCAACTAACCCCGCCCTGCCAGTCCCGACTAGCCCCGCCCTGCCGTTTCCAACTAACCCCGCCCTGCCGGCCCCAAACTAACCCCGCCCTGCCAGTCCCGACTAGCCCCGCCCTGCCGTTTCCAACTAAGCCAGCCCTGCCAGCCCCAACTGGAGCGGCTGAACTGCATTAGTCTAGAGCGGCTGAGCTGGAGTGGCCTCGATCAGCTGAGCTGGAGTAGTTTAGAGCGGCTGAACTAGATTAGTCTAGAGCGGCTGAGCTTGAGTGGTCTAGATCAGCTGAGCTGGAGTGGTCAAGAGAAGTCGAGCTGGAGTAGTCTGGAGCAGTCGAGCTGAAGTGGTGTAGACCAGTTGAGCTGGAGTTGTGTGGAGCGGTTGAGCCGGACTGGTCTGGAGCAGCGGAACTGGATTGGTCTGGAGCAGCGGAACTGGATTGGTCTGGAGCAGCGGAACTGGATTGGTCTGGAGCAGCGGAACTGGATTGGTCTGGACCAGATGAACTGGATTGGTCTGGACCAGATGAACTGGATTGGTCTGGACCGGATGAACTGGATTGGTCTGGAACGGCTTAACTGGATTGGTCTGGACCAGATGAACTTGATGAAATTTGGCGCTATAGAAATATATTATTATTATTATTATTATTATTATTATTATAACTGGTCAGGATTGGTGTGGTCCGGATTGGTCTCCACCGGATGAACTGGATTGGCCTGGCCGTCTGAACTGGATTGGTATGGACCAGCTGAACTGGATTGGTCTGGATTTGCTGCCATTTCAGTCCACTGTACATGTGCAACCTTTACTGTTAAGCCTTGGACCTTCTGAATTGTTGAACAAAGCATCATTTCAATGTGTTTACATCCAATGTGTGTTGGTCACTTGTAAAGCCATTCAATCCAAGCTTCTGACGCATAACAACTACAAACACCAGTGTCTAATGCTGTGCCCTCGATACCATCAACAACTACCACCATCACCAGATAAATAACAGATCCCTCACCTGTTCTCAACATCATCTGATTGATACCAGGCAATCTGTCACAAATAGATGTGTGATGTCTGTCGCAGCAATGTGTGGCACTCTTGTCCTCGGTGTCTTGTTCATGTGCAGTTAAAGCACAACTTCTTCTCACACAAGACCTTCCCGTGCTGGTTTGAGCCAGGGATTTACGTACACTCTGCACACCTGTGATCCTCACCATCACCGCAGATGCAGGCATATCAGGATTGTTCTTTGATGCGTAGCAGTTTGATGTGTAGCAGCTGGTGGGTCATGCTTCTGGTCTTCGTTGAGGGTTTTCGTCACACCACTTCCACAAAGATTTGATTAATTCTGGAAATTCCCACTCTTGCCAATATTGTCATCTAGTCAAACTAAACCTGCCCTAATGCCGGGTAGTTTATCACGCACCATGCGCACAAACCCACTGATTTCTTTATCTTTGCCCATTGCCAGTCCCAACTGGCCCCCGCCCTGCCGTTCCCAACTAACCCAAGCCCTGCCGGTCTCAACTAACCCAAGCCCTGCTGGCCCCAACTAACCCAAGCCCTGCCGGCCCCAACTAATCAAGTCCTGCCGGTCCCAACTAACCTAAGCTCTGCCAGTCCCAACTAACCCAAGCCCTACCGGTCGCAACTAACCCAGCCCTACCAGTCCAAAGTAACCCCGCCCTACTGGTCCAAACTAACCCTGCCCTACTGGTCCCAACTAAACCTGCCCTACTGGTCCCAACTAACCCCGCCCTGCCAGTCCCGACTAGCCCCGCCCTGCCGTTTCCAACTAACCCCGCCCTGCCGGCCCCAAACTAACCCCGCCCTGCCAGTCCCGACTAGCCCCGCCCTGCCGTTTCCAACTAAGCCAGCCCTGCCAGCCCCAACTGGAGCGGCTGAACTGCATTAGTCTAGAGCGGCTGAGCTGGAGTGGCCTCGATCAGCTGAGCTGGAGTAGTTTAGAGCGGCTGAACTAGATTAGTCTAGAGCGGCTGAGCTTGAGTGGTCTAGATCAGCCGAGCTGGAGTGGTCAAGAGAAGTCGAGCTGGAGTAGTCTGGAGCAGTCGAGCTGAAGTGGTCTAGACCAGTTGAGCTGGAGTTGTGTGGAGCGGTTGAGCCGGACTGGTCTGGAGCAGCGGAACTGGATTGGTCTGGAGCAGCGGAACTGGATTGGTCTGGAGCAGCGGAACTGGATTGGTCTGGACCAGATGAACTGGATTGGTCTGGACCAGATGAACTGGATTGGTCTGGACCGGATGAACTGGATTGGTCTGGAACGGCTTAACTGGATTGGTCTGGACCAGATGAACTTGATGAAATTTGGCGCTATAGAAATATTATTATTATTATTATTATTATTATAACTGGTCAGGATTGGTGTGGTCCGGATTGGTCTCCACCGGATGAACTGGATTGGCCTGGCCGTCTGAACTGGATTGGTATGTACCAGCTGAACTGGATTGGTCTGGATTTGCTGCCATTTCAGTCCACTGTACATGTGCAACCTTTACTGTTAAGCCTTGGACCTTCTGAATTGTTGAACAAAGCATCATTTCAATGTGTTTACATCCAATGTGTGTTGGTCACTTGTAAAGCCATTCAATCCAAGCTTCTGACGCATAACAACTACAAACACCAGTGTCTAATGCTGTGCCCTCGATACCATCAACAACTACCACCATCACCAGATAAATAACAGATCCCTCACCTGTTCTCAACATCATCTGATTGATACCAGGCAATCTGTCACAAATAGATGTGTGATGTCTGTCGCAGCAATGTGTGGCACTCTTGTCCTCGGTGTCTTGTTCCTGTGTAGTTAAAGCGCAACTTCTTCTCACACAAGACCTTCCCGTGCTGGTTTAAGCCAGGGATTTACGTACACTCTGCACACCTGTCATCCTCATCATCACCGCAGATGCAGGCATAACAGGATTGTTCTTTGATGCGTAGCAGTTTGATATGTAGCAGCTTGGTGGGTCATGCTTCTGGTCTTTGTTGAGGGTTTTCGTCACACCACATCCATAAAGATTTGATTAATTCTGGAAATTCCCACTCTTGCCAATTGTCATCTAGTCAAACTAAACCTGCCCTAATGCCGGGTAGTTTATCACGCACCATGCGCATAAACCCACTGATTTCTTTATCTTTGCCCATTGCCAGTCCCAACTGGCCCCTGCCCTGCCGTTCCCAACTAACTCAAGCCCTGCCGGTCTGAACTAACCCAAGCCCTGCTGGCCCCAACTAACCAAACCCTGCCGGTCCCAACCTTCTGAATTGTTGAGAAAAGCATCAATGCAATGTGTTTACATTCAATGTGTGTTGGTCACTTGTAAAGCCATTCAATCCGAGCTTCTGACACATAACTACCAACACCAGTGTCTAAGAATGCCCTGCCCAGGTTTATTACACAGAATGCATGGAAATCAGCCAGAATAATTTCGCTGCTGATCATGACCCAACTGGAGTATAAGGATCAAAAAGCTCCCAGTGTCGTGGTGTTCAGACCTCCTGTTACCCAGCAGTAGCACGAGAATGAAACATCCACTCGTCTCTTGGTGTTCTGCACACGAACCTGAAGAAAACGAAGAATCATTGATTATATGTAAATTAGTGATATGATAGTAGAGATGGCGTTCGCACCAGGAGAATGTGTAGACAAATAGGTTCAGGATTTTATGACGTTCATGTACACTCCCACCCCCACCCCCCTTCCTCTCTCTCTCGCGCTAATAGTTACCTTGCTCAAATACCAGCCTCCTGTATATCCGCCATTGTTGAGTCTGATCGTCAATTTGGTCAGTTTTCCCTAGTTTGGTGAAATCAAGTTGAATTTATCCTCACTGAAAACGTGAAAACAGAAATGAGTGATCGTGCAGTAAGTTGCCTTTAATATACATCTAACATTCTTTTAGTCCCGTTTTATAAAGCCTCGGAGATTTGAGACCTGAAGTTAGCTATGAAGAGATCATTGATAACACGGCCGTATGTATATCCGCACTTGCGGACTAGTTTGGTAAGTTTAGTGGATTTCATCAATTTAATCGTCAATTATAGGAAAGACGAGTGCGGCCTACGTTTTCAGGACGAACAACTTGTCCAAAAAGATTAAATAACAAAGGAACCGTAGTCCTATGATTGGCCCACGTCGCACGTGTGCACGTTTTGAAATTTGTTTGATACAATAATCGCAAAACAAGTGCGACCTACTTGTTGCGAGTCGGACAAATTTTGTCAAAACAGACAAAACTTCAAAGGCGCCGTAGTCCTGCCCTGGGGCTGGACAAGCCACATCCCCACGCACCGGGTGACTCCGGATAACAATGCTTTGCTGATTAACCATTGTGTTTTTCTCTGGGAATAGCAAATTTGCATGTTGCAGCACGTGTTGCCATATATTTGATTCCAATTTACCGCGGCCTCCAGAACTGTGTGCAAGTATAGTATGGTTTACGCCACCATGTGAATAACAATGCATTGTTTTTTCGTTTGTTTCTATTAATTATTATTATTACTATTATTAATTTTCTGTGGTAATCGTTACAGGTCTAACCAACTTGTTGTGAAGGACAAAGCTGTTCTCTCCAAAGCCCAGAATTTGGTCATTTCACGTCGTTGTTTTGCAGAGGACAGCTGAGTTATGTCCCAAGAGGTTTATAGCACGTGAAAAGCTATTGTGCTAGTAACTAAACCTTTTGTTACTCAACAAGATGTCTCTGACAACATGTCCTGACAATTTTTTTTGAAAATGTTGGGACATTTCAAAACTTGTCCGCAAGTGCGACCCGGGCCTAATGCAAGTTTTCAGTCTTAAGTATAATGTATGCAAAATGTATTATCAGTCTCCTGCTTCAGTCTCAATAAAATTTGCTTATTAAGTATAATGTATGCAAAATGTATTATCAGTCTCCTGCTTCAGTCTCAATAAAATTTGCTTATTAAAAAAATTGATGTCATGCCCACAAAACGAGATTCTGGTACCTTTAGGGGTTTGTTTCAAAATTTCCGACGATCACCATTGTGGTATGTATACTCACCCGCCCTTTTCAAAGGCACTCTTCTTCCCCACTAATTCCGCTACCCCTGAGTTCTGTGACTGGCCAGCGGCATTCTGTCCGAACAGTTCTACAAACACTCTGGCATCAGTTCCCGCCCAATATTTGTTTCCTGTGTACACTGTCACTTCATAGTTGTCAACTGTTAAATACAGAAGAAATCAGTTAATAGTTTATATCCCATGAAGAAGTTGTTTGGTTATTCGGTTGTTATTCTTCAAAAATATAGCTTGTTGTCTTAGTTTTACACTAATCTGTCTCGTCTTTTGCCTCGAACCCTGGATTTCCCAAAAGCTTCGATAATTAGGGCCAAAAACAGTTTTCTTTGGATTTGTGCCACTATAATTTCACCCCCGATATATCGAACTCCCAATTTCTCAAACCAATTTTTGTTTCCCTCGGAAGTTAGAGAAATCAGGATTCCACTGTACTTCACTTTGTTTTTCTTTGTTGTTGTTGTTATTGTGCCATTCTGCACGCATTGCAAACAGTAAAGCCGGCAGTCCCACTTTCCAATCATGCTCGATTTCCGCTCACTCGCGCTTGATTTCCATTCACTCCCGCTTTGCGCTCGCTCTACTATCCGAAAGAGGGACAGCTCACAGTCTACATATAACGGCTCCTTAAGGTATCAGCCACCCCAGAAAATTACCATTTTGTGACATTTTCGATTTTTTGAAATTCTGGTAGATCTCGCAGAGCTTTGATTTCCAAAAAATTATACCTCAAAATGTTATTTCTGTGGAAAGTTAATGATCACTGCGAGCATTCTCTATTTTTCGCTAAAGTCTGTGAGGCAGATGCGCAAGATTTAAGAGCGGCGCAAGCCGCGAGTTGCATGGGCGCGAGAGGAAGCGAAAAAATAGAGACTGCTCTGCTTTCATACAGCATTTCTGAAGCCCGGCACACGGAGTACTGTGATTGGCTGGTTGACGAAGTGATGATGCGTATTTGTCATCAAGAATGCTTAGTGACATGCGGTGCGTGCCAAATTTCATTACATAATTTATCAATATTTTCGCCAATGCCGACAGGCTTTCGGAAAAGCCTACTAAACTTACCAAAGCTATTCTGTAGTGTGGTTCCTGCTTAAAGAAATTATCATCCTACAGGAATATTCCATATCATCCCAGAGAGAACACGGAGATAGACATGAATGAGCCAAAACAAACCGTAACTGACAAAACATGTGGCAAATTACAGGTGTCAAATTATTCAAGGAGAAAGCAGAAAACCATCTATGACCTATTGACATTTGCTGGACTGACCATAGTCAAATGGCTCTTTTAACTAAACTCCTCCAAATAATACAGCGTATAATACCCTCTAGAAACACATGTGGAGCAAATTAGGTCGGAAGACCGAAATGCAGAACGGCAAATGTACAAATGGCATGAGCCGATCGAAGGAGTCTGTGTAGGCCTGTCACCTTTATTATTTTGTTTTATCCTCTATTGTGAGAGATCTGCGAACGCCAAGCGCGGGTCGCTTTCCTCGGCTCCATCGTTTTTCTCGGTGGCCTTGAAAACCTTCTCATGTTAATCGCACATCGCGCGCATTCGCCTCACATCCGGCAGAATATTTTGGAGCTTCTATCGATTCCTAGAAACAATTTGACACTGGAGTATCATGTTAAAAAATGGGCGGAGGTGTCATTGATACGAACTGTCACCGGGCTTCCGAAATGCTGCATGAAAGCAGAGCAGTCTCTATTTTTTCGCTTCCTCTCACGCCTCCCACGCAACTCGCGGCTCGCGCCGCTCGTAAATCTCGCTTGTTCGCCTTATAGACTTAAGCGAAAAATAGAGACTGCTCGACTGCTCGCAGTCTATTATTGAACATGAAAGATTTCCTTCATTATTTTTCTGTAATTGGCTGTTGACATTTCAGTCATATCTTCAATTATCCAATTACACCTGACTCATCCCCAGTCGTCTCTCTTGTCTCCTCCTTCCCAGCATCCCCCGCGTCTTGCGACTCCCAACAAAGGAGACAAGAGAGACGTATATGATATCGTAGGTTCGGTTTCTTATTAAAGTCTTGAGAATGGATGACTCCAAACGTAAAAAGATCGGTTCTGTTCAACGCTTTCAAGACCTCAATGTCCTCTTATTCAGTTGTCGAGTATTCTTTACGGTGACTTATTTCCATTTCGAACTGTACTGAAGGTGTATTTGGATCGTAAACGTGTTTTGGGGTCATAAAAGGACAAAAAGATCATCAAAAGCGAGACGCCATTTTCAATGTGATACACAACCTAGATCCCAGGCTCTCTCTCCTTTTCCTCCCATGTCGTTGACACTGGTCAGCGGAATTACTCGTAAAAGTTTACATCTGAGTGGGAGAGAGCCCGGGGCGAGCAAAATTCCCCACATAAACTTTGTTCATTGCCATTCACTCGTTAAAAAGAGACTATCCATTTTCATCAGAAAAGCCAAAGGCCAAAGAAATTGAAATTGGACAAGAAACCGTTCATCAACGAATCTGTGCTGCTTCACTTGCAGCAAGCGACAAAGGTTTCTCCTACCACTTTTAGAGTCAAGGCAAAGTGACTTCCATCAAATCCATTAAAAGCAAAAATGAAGTCGCCCTGTACAAATACTACCTTTAATTTTAGGTTGAATTGATTCTGCGACACAAAACAGCGCATAAATCACTCTTTCCTTTCAGAGCATGCGACCCATGTGCATTTATTTACTCGAATATTCGAAATTATTTGCATACTGTGCTTCAGGCTATAAAAATAACTGTGGAAGAATTTCTTACCCAGCTAATCACATTTCTTACAGCATAGTAGTTTTGTGATCTCTACCGTCGGTTTCATCTGATGATTTGTTATCATCGTCAATTTGAGGCACTGTTCGCCCTGTTTGCTATTGTGAGCATTTCCTTTGTTCGCTTTCCTTTCCTTATTGGCCTTTTTATTGTGATTTTGTATGGGGTTAAAGAAATTCGTAAGAAATTTGAATCAAGACAAATTCTTCTTTACTACGGCTTAGTGAAATTATAATAGGGCATCAATTTTTCCACGGCCAGCCACGGCAAATATCATAAATTGCTTCTGAATCAAACAAAAAACAAACAACAAACAAACAAACAAAAATCTGAATCTTCTGAATCAAACGAAAAACAAACAACAAACAAAAATTGCAAAGAATCGTACGTGCATTTTGAGTTCCAAGTCGACTTAACTTCTGGGCCAATTTCGCAGAAAATGGGCCAAACTGCTCTCAAATAGTTCATCTTAAAATCTGTGTCTGCGATTTTTGAATAATTGTTTCATAAAAAGTTATGGCTGTTTTTCTATAGGAAATGCTATTTCTTTCACCCCCGTTACTTTGACTGTTTGAAAAAAAGAACTAATACAGTTATGTAAAATCGCAGACATAGTTCTTGACATAAATGTGTGAAGAAGACATTGCAGTAATAATCATTTTGTTCCGTTCAGTTTTGGCGCACATGGAACTCGTTTTGTGAAGTCATGTACTTTTGAAAAAGCTCTCTATTTTCGACTCGCATTAAAATTTGGTCCGTAGGGGTGGCTGATACCTAAAGGTAGACAGTAGAATAGAGACTGTACATCAACAAAAATTCAGTAATGTTAAAATTTACATCATATACTCCTGGCCATTCCAGGATAATATGGATCAGTTTACATCTGATCATTCAGATGTTTAATTAATGTGCCCGCATTAACCCATCCATTTAACTGCAAGTTAGATAGGTTCGATTGAACAAACAGTAGTTCTTTTAACAATGTACCATTATTACACACCTGCTTCTGAAAATAATTTACTCGGAATCTGTTACCTGGAAGATAAGAAAATATTTTATTTGTGAGAAAGTCATTGCATAAATATCAAGCATATAAGTTACACCATTATTGGGCAAAGCTAAACAAAATATAGAGATTTGTCAATGCCAGACGATCAAATATTTGCTGATGCTATTAAATTGAGGAAATGATTGCTTGTAACAGTTATAAATTATTTATTAATTTGCAGACCTGTGACATATACAAGGATATTCAACCAATCGACTGAAAGGAAAACATTAATTGATTATATTAGACCTTCACAGTAGATCCAAACCACTTTGTTCGTTTATTCAAAAGCAATGTCCTGAGCGTATTCCTCTATGGGGCTGAATCTTGGAAAGTCACTAAGAGTGTATGCCACAAGCTTGTTCAAAGTCTTTCAAAATAAGTGCCTTAGGAGGATACTTGGAATTTACTGGCTGAATAAGATCTTGAATTACGAACTACGGAGAAAGAATTGTGTATGGCCTGTTTCCCTTGACATGAAACATCACAGATAGAGATGGATTGGCCACATCTGTAGAATGCCTTTGGTAGCTATCCTACGGGTGGCTATGCATTAGACTCCAAATGGGAAAAGAAAGAGGGGGAGACCCAAGGAGACACAGAGGCAATCAGGTGAGCGGGAGATGAATGAGTAAGGATGGAGTTGGGGGCAAGTGACGAAATTAGCGAAAGACAAGCAACACTGGCATTCCCTGGTAATGACCTTATGTGCGGACTTGCACAAAGAGGACTAAGTAAGTAAGTAAGTAGGTAGGTAGGTAGTAGGTAAGTAAGTATATAAGTAAAATTAACTCGCGCTCAAGTTTGGTTAGCGACTGTGCAATGACCAGGAGGGGGGCAGGGGTTTCATTAGAAGCCGGCTACCGGCGGTCTACCGCCGCCTACGTTGCCTCTAGCCGCCGCTTACTAATCAAGCCATCTGGCTTTCTGAGAATTTACTTATAAGATTTATGAAAGAAAACAACCCCGACTGTAACAGAGTAAGTCTTCAAACTTCATATAGAATAATCGCAAGACTGTTTAAAATACCTGAGATCTACTGTGATCGATAAAGATTTGACTCCCAGAATGCTGGAAATTGCATTTCCGAGCTTCTACATGTACAAAATTTCCTGGCGCAAAAAGGGGTCTTGCGGCCCCTTTATTGGTCTCAGCCACCTATTCCACCATGGTAAGCCGCTTACTTCCAAAATTAATGAAACCCTGGGGGGTTGGAAAACCAGAGGGGGGGGGGGGGGGCATAAGTAAAATCAAAGCAAGGATAGGGGGGCTCAAGGTAAAATAAGTCCTTATTTCAAGTACATATTACATTGGCGAATCCATACCTATTTATAAGGTGGGGACCGAAAATTTTCCTGAAAACCTAAAAATAACACACACGCTCTTTTCCTTCTGCTATATTGCTACGGAGGTCATGTTTGTTGCAGACGCGGATGTCCAACAATTAAACATGGAGTAGGAGCTCTTCTTTCTGTTATAAGATTTTAATCCACAGGTGCGTGTAGAGAAAATGCAGGGTACTTGTATAAAGGTGCGTGTATACTGTGAGGGGGGAGTCATACATAATTTCTGACTGATTAGAGGGGGGGCAATTCACTCCTTTAGGAGGGGGGTATTACCTAATTATTTTCCTACATGAGGCCCATTTTCCAACCCCCCCTCCTGATAATAATTATTGCACAGTCCCTTAACAACACATGTTGAATGACTTACTTTAGACAGCATTGGCGGTGTCCATGGTGTTGGTGTTGGTGTTGCTCCCATTGCAGTCTGCAACACAGAAGGTACATGTGTTATGTTATGTTTGAAAGTGGATTATTTAATTTGTCAATGCAATATATAACATTGAATTACACTAAAACAACATGGCACTATACAACTCCTCACTAAAACTACACTAGACAATACGTAAATCTACACAACACTGCACAAAACTGAGCTACAGTACAATGTATAAGGACAATAAACCTGAAGGAAAACAAACATAAAGCATAGGCACGCAAGGCGTGCGGGAGTTATATTTTTATTATTATTACTATTATTATAAATATTATTATCATGGTCCACACTATATTAACGATGGAAAATGGCATCAGGTCTCCATTTTCATCAACGCACACGAAAAACGATGGGCATTCAAAACGGTGTGTTTTGATACCATCCCATGCAAGTATGTGATAAAATTCATGTTGTTTATCCCAAATTAAATATATTTTATCCTTATTTTCCATTTGCATGGATCGTGATAGGGCTAAAAGAAGAAAATAAATGTACACGAATCTGTAGGCAATATTTAAACTGAATGCAAAAATAGCTTATGAAATAAGGATGGGATAAATTATCACATGGGTTAGAGAAGAAATCCAAAACTATCATATTACATAACAAAAGTATCATATTACATGGGTTTCGGAAGAAAAACAATCGTATCATGTTACATATGTTCGCGCAGAAAACAACATCAGGTATCTGATTGGTTATGATTAACTTGAACTTTGTACGGTACAAGTAGCTAACATAAAATTCCTTTTGCATACAACTTCTCATGCACAAGTCTAAGCTACATCCCAGAAACAGCGATCAGAACAGAAATACTAGCTGGCGTTTCTTTCACTGGTTGTTTCATGCAGCCCAAAATAACACATTTGGAAGTCAAGGTTATTTCGAATCTTTCGAACTGAAGTAAAAATTAATCTCAAATGACTGAGGTTTTTAAGAAATTTATGGTCGAAAGTCGAGTCTGTAATGTGTTTATTTTTAGAACCGTGGGAACCAAAGCTTCTGATTGGTCAGTCGTAATTCGATTTACAAAGTCAGCAAACCTGTTTAAACATGCACGTAATGTTGCCCGCTGCCTCAAAAGCCAAGATTTCATCGTCAATAATATCAGAATGTCGGATGACAAGTTTTCTGTTTCGTCCTGTTCGTGGTTTGTGATATATAAAGGACTTCCCGTTTGTAGTTTAAAACGTGAAATAAAGAAAAGGTGAAAATTTATGAAGCGTTGTCTCGCATAAAAGCAAGAGTTTGCCCCCACCGAACATTTTGGAGAAGTTCATGCAATGAAGACCTGTGGTGAAAAAATTGTGGTTTCAGAGCAACATCTTTGCTGTCGATCACTGATGAAGACCACCATGTAGAACTTAGCATTCAAACTATCATTGAACTTGATCAACATATTTATTTCGCACGACCTAGAAGCTGAGACTGGCAAAGGAGTACCAGGTTACATTTATATCTAGAAGGACTTTGTGTACGATTCTGTGAAGTATAAAACTTGACAAATTGTCGCCTTTGTTGTTTCTGTCTAGGTCTAACTTTTTCGCTTGCTATACGAGCGACTGGTTTTTGACTTATAATCCTCCAGCTGCCTGTCATTTCGCAAGCTGATAATCTGATATAAATGCTTCCATTATTTCACACTTTAGTCTGCATGTTACCCCTGGTCTGCATTCTTAACCTAAGCCTGTATTTTTTACCCTTGGTCTACAGTCTGCGTTTTACACTGACCGTTCGTACTTTCTGAAACTATTTACGCCCAAGCTAAAATTAAACAAACTCGTCTTCTTTCTACAACTTCAACTATTTTCATACTTGCCTTTCAGCCATAACAAACATATAGTCATGTAATCACCAAACCTACATGCATCGAACGACAATAACACAAGCTTTAAATACAAACTTTTACTAAAACACTTCACAACACCACTGAATAAAATCGACGCAAAAAGATTTACCTACAATCATCCGTTGACAAGACATCATAAAAACTCCTAAAACACATTTCAAATTATCTTCTCAAGTTGACGAACTTTTCGTGAAAACAACAAAATATACAAACAAAGGCTGTACATCGCCACTCTCTTAATTCGCTTAATTCGCCATTCAGTGCTAAACATCAACAAAGATGGCCGTCACCAAATGGTTCTAGAAAATCGATATCTACATGTACTCGGATTTACTTTTAGAATCAGCTATTTCATTGGTTGTTGTTCGATGGTAGACCCAATCTGATCGGTGTAAAATACATGGGCATACATACACATGATAACAATGACCATCGTCTTGGCTATGAGATATTTGTTTAGAAAAAAATAATTCAAAAATGTTGCATAAGGAGAAGACAGCTACTGTTCTATTAATTGGAGAAGAGGTTCCCATTTTACAAGTGAATGGAATGAAACGAGTTTTGCTGTTGGAGACAAGTATGCAAATGAGCCATCAATGGGCTGTAAACATTAATTTATGCATTAAATGTATATTAATTTATGCATAAAATTAACGTAAAAGCTCTGTTAAGCCCCTGTGGGGCTTATTTAATTTCAGGCCTCAAGAAGGGGGGGGGGGGGGGGGCTTAATAGAGAGGGGGGCTTATTTCAAATCATAAATTTTCAAGAAAATTCACATTATTTTTTCAAACTTTACTATTACACCACTAACAAAAACAGAACAAGAAATGGGTTATGTATGACCGTCTTACAAAGGGGGTGGGGTTCGGTGTAGCAAAACGCCTAGGAGGGGAGGGTTCGGGGTCTTCGATCAAGAAAGTCATAAAAGAGAAAGTGCAAATGGCACGTCATGGTATGTATGTGTGACATGGTCATTTTTAGTGTATTTTCACAATGTCACGCAATCAATATTTTACAGAATCCAAATTATCCAAATTACCTGTTCAGTAATCACAGTTATTTTACTTAATTTCTTACTTTCCTTATAATAATAATATTTGTATTTATAATGCGCCAATTCCATGTAAATATGATCATTCAGATGTGTTATTGAAGATGACTTGAAATCATATGCTTCAGTACTTGACTACTGAGTACACTTCAAAGTATAGTTCCAGTTCACTATAGTAAATTCTAGGAAATCATAGACGTATTTGTAAACCAAATAAGGCTCTAAAAGGTGGGATATTAATCCAACACAGGATTTGAGTAAAGGAAACTATAGGGTGTATTAACCCACACACACAGGATTTGCATAAGGGAACTGTGTGGTACATTAATGACTTAGCAAATAGCTACATACACTGAAAGGGTGTGTAAGGCTTTTAATGAAGAATGTATTTTTATTTTTTAATATAATTGTAATGCGCTTTTGATCATATTTCATTAGATTCGCTTAGGCCCGGGTCGCACTTGCGGACAAGTTTTGAAATGTCCCAACATTTTCAAAAAAATTGTCAGGACATGTTGTCAGAGACATCTTGTAGAGTAATAAAAGGTTTAGTTACTAGCACAATAGCTTTTCACGTGCTATAAACCTCTTGGGCCATTCCTCAGCTGTCCTCTGCAAAACAACGACGTGAAATGACCAAATTCTGGGCTTTGGGGAGAACAGCTTTGTCCTTCACAACATTATTAAAATCATGAAGTTGGTTCGACTTGTAACGATTACCACAGAAAATTAATAGAAACAAACGAAAAAAACAATGCATTGTTATTCACATTTTAAATCCAGTTTTGGTGGCGTAAACCACACTATACTTGCACACAGTCCTAGAGGCCATGGTAAATTTGAATGAAATATATGGCAACGCGTTATGCAAAATGCAAATTTGTTATTCTCAGAGAAAAAACACAATGGTTAATCAAGAAAGCATTGTTATCTGGAGTCACCCGGTGCGTGGGGAAGTGGCTTGTCCAGCTCCAGGGCAGGACAACGGCGCCTTTGAAGTTTTGTCCGTTTTGACAAAATTTGTCCGACTCACAACAAGTAGGTCACACTTGTTTTGCGATTATTGTATCATACAAATTTCAAAACGTGCACACGTGCGACGTGGGCCAATCATAGGACTGCGGCTTCTTTGTTATTTTATCTTTTTGGACAAGTTGTTCGTCCTGAAAACGTAGGTCGCACTCGTCTTTGCTATAATTGACGCTTAAATTGAAGAAATCCACTAAAGTTACCAAACTTGTCCGCAAGTGCGACCTGGGCCTTAGTTTACTTTATACAACAGTTGGTTTTGTACTTAGTGTTTACAATTCCTCATTTTGTCGTAGCAATCGCTTTTCAATAATATTATTTAGGATCAGTAATGTTTGGTGCAACATTTCACATGTAGCCAAATTGACCTTTTAGTCTATATGTTTAAAGGCTCCTTTTGTTCAGCTTAATTTTCTTGTTTTATCCGCTAAATTGCAGTATTTCGCTTACCTTCATTTCACTTACTGTAGTTTTGCCATAATCCTAGAATCCAATTGTCTTGATATTCTACAAATTCTGTTGTTTATCTATTGTATTCATTACTGTAGTCTGCTCTACAAGTATTGCATAATATTGTTAGCTGTATTTAGTTACATTGCATGCTGTTATCAATAACTCTCAGTTTGACAGTTAATTACATCATTTCCTGTTTTCAAGTGTTTTAGTCTACATTTCGTGACTCTTGTATTTTTAGCAGTTTTTCCTTTATTTAAACCCTAGTAAATACCATTTATTTAGTTTAAATTGTAATTAGCTTTTGTATTTTATTCTTGTTACATTAGTTACTTCGTTCCCGTTTTTATATCGTTAATAAAGACGTTTAAAACTTGTGATTCTTGGCTTGAACATATTTACGTAACTCGACCGTCGGATTGGCCGTCTTAGATATGTACAAACTATCAAGGCCTAGTATGGAAAAATACCTCTGAAGCTGAAAATGAAAAGTCCGAGAAACAGTCATTCATTTCTATGTGGCCTCAAAATGAATGGGAGAAGAATTTGAGAAGACCAAGACATCGACTGGTGGCGCTTCAAAATTTACAGTTTTAAATAGGTTACAATTCACAGACTTAGGAATGTTCTCAACGGCCTCTGTTCATGAAAGTGAAATGGTAAGTACTTTTATATTGCTTTGAATGTGGATGGATGTCGCACAGCTAGATAAACCGAGTATCTCTATTAAAACGTAACCAGCGGCGTGGCATTAAACACAAAGTTTGTGTTTGTTCCATTAAGATTCACAGATTCACAACCTGATATATTTCAAATTGATATCGTCGCTGCTGCTGAATTACTTTCCATCAGTTGTCACATTTTATATTTCTGTCCATTGATACGAGTCTGATTACAATTTTGTGCAATGTAAAAAACAAACCTTTCACATGTTTGCGGACTTTTTTTCCTACTAGTTTACAGTCAAAATAATAAAAGCGTGAACACTCAAAATCTTTTCTGGAATGTTTATTGTGTTGCAACCAATCAGAGGCGAGATGAAACCTGCAAGAATAAACCGCAAGCCACCACGTTAATTAGTCTAATTACCGTCGGTTCAAGGAGATACATGAAAGGTCACAAAACTTCCGGGAAAGAGAATAGTCATTTTGGACGTAGCAATCTTGGACCAGAACGATCTACTGTTAAATTATCAAGAATAACTTTGCTCTGCTAAAAATCCCAATAAAACGCCATGAAAGATAAAATGTAAAAATTATTTGTAACGAGTCAGTCATCACAAAATACAGACATTTGGTGCTGTAGTCTGGTAGCGTCGGTTTAGTTAAAAATTTATTTTCTCTAAAATAAATCAACAGTTTTCCCAAAAGATCCGTATTTACATTTGCTAGTTGTGGTCCGATAAAAATGTGAGAAAACCTATTGTCTTAGCAACTGCCGATTCGTGGACCGTTATACACATTTTTGAAAAAGTGTCACTCAAATTAAGCCGTTGAACTGTTGCATCAGCTTGTACAAATTATTTACCTAAAATCACTCGAAAACAAATTTTCTTCTCTCGCCTAGTGCATGTGCCTCTCAAATATAGGAAGGAATAGCAATAATAATAACATATATTATTTATTTAAAAAATTCCTGTAAGATAAGACAGAGGATGTATTTTGAAACGAAACAAAAACCAAAATTGTTACGTGGCTGATGGAAAACCCATTCACTGATGTCTGTGGTTTCTGTGGTTTAAAGATCTCGCATGTGATTGGTCACATTCCAGACATAATTTTTGGCATTTTATTATTTTGACTGTAAGTGTTAATATTTAAAGTAAATTTTCGTGAAAGAATAAAATATTCTTAAATCTATGAATCTTTCGGTTTTTATAAGTGAAATAGATTGTTTTTTCAAAGGAAATGCCATGCCAAGCAGCTGGCTTCAGTGACACGTACGCACGTAATTTAAAAATATGCAGATTGAAAAACTACAAATTTTCACATCCTTTTTGATCATCGCAAATCTTTCTTCTCTTTCGCCATGACAAAAAACTTCTAAGCAACATAACACACTGTTTAAGGACACAGGGTTGGATATAACCAAGTAAAGTTTATCTTTAGCATGTCAAAGCAAAAATGTCCAATTATTAAAAGCAGCTACAAAATCAGCAAACATTCTGTCATGCATTGAACATTCAAGTCTTTGCTTTCAGTGAATTAAACTCTTTTATAGCGCTATGAACTGATTAATGAGTGGAATAATGTCCTGCTAAAGTTTGTTTTCTGCCGGTGAGACATCCAGACGAGAGTGAGCAGTGTGAAGACGTCTTTGCGAGGGGGACATTGGGGTTTTCGGTTTTACAGTTTTGGTCATTTTTGAGATCGGTTTTTCGGTTTTTGCACTCAAAATGTCCAGTTTTTCGGTTTTGGCATCCGTTGCAGTTTTCGGTTTTTTCCTTTTTTAACATTCGGTTTTCGGTTTTTATGAATAATAAAAGCGTTTTTTCGGTTTTGGTTAGGCGTTTGCCTAGTTCCTAGGCCTCTTTTAATTTATATCTGCGCCTCCTTTGATTCAATAAAATAATCATTCAATAGACAGGGCTGAATAACGTCTGCGCATGTGCGGGATGTCATGACAGCAAGAGCACATTTTGGGCGTGAACCTGTTGGTGTGTGGTTCTTTCCTCATTTTGAAACACGACAGCAAGGAGAGATGTGACGTCAGAACTGGAACGAGATCTATATTATTTTACAGTACCTTTCAAAGCTGATCAGTATTACAGTTTGATTCAAGCTAAGTGAATAATAAGTCCACCAGTAGGTCAATTTGAATTAATATCCGGCCTATATTATCTATTGATTGTGCAACAAAAATTATGTACTTCTAGTGTCCACCTTGAAAGGTATTTTCACCAGAATTTTGCTAAAAAGTGTCCGCTATCTGCCTTAGAGAGGTGTCCACCTTACAGAGAGTTTAGTTACAGACAAACAAGTGAAATTCAGCCGGGACCAGCTATCCATGCCTGCCTTAGGGAGGTGTCCGCCTTAAAGTAGTGTTTGCTTAGAGAGAGTTGACTGTATATAAAAGACGATATCTTTTGACATGATTCTGTACTTAAGAACACGACTCTGTCTCAAATTTATCTCCGAGCTTCAATGTGTAAAATCTAAGACGATAGTAAATGACTGAAAAACAAGGGCAAGGGGAATGGGTTTGAGTTCAAGATAGCGGGGCATTTGAGATAACTGAGTTTGAGATAGCGAGATTCGACTGTATATGTGTCAGTGCAACCGAGAGAAATCTCACTGCCAAAAAATACTAATACAATCAGCTTGTTATATTTTGTTATGTTTCTCTCTTCGGTTTCAGTTCAATTTTGACTGCTGCTGGGCATTAATACTTTCTAATTTAACTCAGTTCTGTCTCTCTTGGGTAGTCAGTTCAATTTTTGAACTGTTGTTATCTGAAGGCAGAACATTAACATTTTCTATCATTATTTTTTAAACTCAGTTCTGTCTCTCTTGGCCGGTAGTCAGTTCAATTTGGACTGTTGTTATCTTACACACAGAGCGATCCTATAAAGCGAGGCTGAGGTGTTTAGCCTGTCAATCATGGTCCGCAGTGGAAACGCCTCATTGGTTAGCGTCGCTGAAAAAAGCCAGTATAGAGCTTTAAATAAAATCACTTCGAAAATAGTTTATGCTCGATAAAGCACAATTCGACATGTATAAATAAGAAATTTATAACGTGCTAAAAATGGACGGGAAAGAAAACGAATAAACAAAGATTTCACAGATTTTAATTTCAGCAAGTTGATTTCTGTACCATTTTGCCGGTCAGTGTATTTTGCTCATGGCTTTGCGATTTTGTTCTTGGCAAGTCAACGGATACAAGCATATTTACGGCAGTTCTGACACATATACACTGTACTAGACGTAGTATTCGATGAATTTAAGAATATGAAGGAGAATCTCTACATTTTTTGAAATTATGGAGAAATTTGTAAAGGGAGAGACGAAAGTGAGAATTAAATAGAGGTGAATTCGAAGACAGCACTCTGCAAACTTGCTAGCGTGTTCTGAGAACAACAGTAGACATATGTTCGAGCGTTCTTGCCAAACCCAGCTCGAAGCGCGACATGACTCGGTTCAGTTCTTGCCTTTCTCAATTAATAAAGATATCTAAATGAACTCTTAATTATTGTAGGATTCAGTCAGTTTGCTTTTTAAAGTAATATTTTAGCAATAAACGGCTTTGGTTGACTGCGGAATTTGAAATTTTAGTTCTGAGTCAACGTTCAACTCCTGTTCAGATTTATTTTCTTCCACCATTAAAACTTGTTAAAATCAAAATACAAACGTTTGTAGTGTTTTGCTCAAAACAAATGAACCGGTTCTTATGAATTGAGCAAAGAATCATCTCCGAAATGTTCAATCGTCTCGCGACCATTATTTCCTCTGCTACAATGTATTTGTGGTCAATTGAAGCCAACAAAATGCTGTTTCCAGTCCTTTTATAGGCTCGCTCCGTGTTTAAAGGGCATCTCAGCTGAAAAACAGTTTTAGCTCCAACGTATACTTAATGGTTCTCTTTAACTAGTCTTGGGTTTTAATTCGATATCTCTGTAACTGGTTAGAAAGCAAAGTGTTCGGTTTTCCCTTTAAATATCCTGCGCGCCGCCATGTTTCATTATGGTAATTTATGATGTCATTGCGTGGTCGGAGATTTCAATTTGGAGTCTACGAAAGAAGATTTTGCGGTTATTGAGCTGGAATATGCATTAGATGCACATACATATCTCTAATTTCATGCAATGCTGACTTAAGGAAAGCTGACGTATTTAAAACTAAAAGTGAATAAGTGGCAAAGGAACATGAACAAAAATGCTACTGGTATACGTAGGATCTGTGAAAGATTTAATAAATAATAAAGTACGCAAGGCTGATTACTATGTAGAACACTTTAAGAAATGATCAATTATTCATTTCTTGCCTCCATGTACCTTTCTTATAGCAGAATATTTATGCTGACACTGCAGTTTACATTGATGCACACCATACTATTATCACTCAACACAGTTTTTGATTAACTTTGACATATTTTTTGTAAACAAATTTTGGAGAACTTTCTAGTTAATTATTATAAATCAAAATTAATCAAAGACTTTGTTCAGTGTCAACAGTACAGCATCCATGTAATGGAAAAAGAGAACCACTGCTCAAGGTTGGGACCCTCAAACCCAGCTTAATTACTCAAATTGAACAAACAAGTGCTAAAAAAATATGAGTGGATTCAAAATCAGCCAAATGGAATGGTTCAATCTGAATTTAGTATGCAATTAACTGGATCACTGATTGGAGTCAGCGGTCTATGCTGCTACATGTAGTGCTCATAGCATAAAAGGTATAAGGTAAAAGGTATTATTGTTTGTCTCATGATGTAGTCACTAAAGATGTAGATCGTGACAGTTCAACTGCTTTAACTGCTAGTCTTCATCGCCCAATAAAGAAGACTAGCAGTAAGCAGTCAAAATGTTGTGATCTACATCATAAGTGACTACATCATGAGACAAACAATACATTTTATTAATAATTTATTTAAATTCAATGGATACTGCAGTGAGAACTACATGCAGCAACTAAGATCTCTGACTCTCACCAATGACCTAATTAATCATATAATTTAGTGATGCAGGAAAATAAAAAATTCAGAAAAACACACTTGTTTGAACAATGGTGGCACACACACCTACATTAATGTAAAAATAATTATCTGAGACTTGATGCTCATTGTCAACATTAATGTAACCTACAATCAGATTGACTTTTCTGTGCTCTTATTCTCTTATAAGAGTGCAGAAAAATTAGCCAGATTGCAGCATACCATTAATGGGGAAGTAATAACAACAACAACAAATACCTATTAAGCAAAGAACTAACTTGAACGGGGGTTGTGGAACAACAGCTGGGTGAAAAACCTCCCCGTACGTCCACTTGCCCCTAGGAGGAAAACCCCGGGCCAGCTGTACCCCACGTTCAAAGGCCTCCCGGGCTGGGCTACTGTCCTTCCTCTGGTCTCTCCGGCAGCTCCATTGCAAGGCCCATTCTGTCTTGTGATGCTCTCTATCAAGTTCAATATCCTGTGATGTAACAAACATTTGAACTGTTAGTTATGTGTACCCACACAAACAGCTGTAAAGATAGATTTTACATCACCAGGTGGGTTTATTTTTGATCATTCAACATCCATAAATGAATTTCATGTAGATTGAAGTAACTCGATCACCATGACTAGATTTCTTAGCTTTCGCTACTTATGGATAATAATTAAGAATTCATCATTATTTTTTTTAAATACAGCGTTGATTAAAAAATAAAATAAAATAAGTGTTTAAGTGCATCTGTCATGAAAAACCGACCACCTACATTATACTGTAAAGGTAAAAAGGTAAAGCCGTTTGGGGCCAAACTGGCCACACTGACAGAGCTTTATATCCCAGTTTCCGTAGCATGAAGCAAACTAGGAGTATTGCAACTCCACCTGAGTGGGATGCTAGTCCAACGCAGGGCTACGTACCCCCAAGCATTTTGTTAGGTTGCCCTAACAGTTCGCCGCTTCAGTAATTTCCATAATGGTGAGAATTTTATGAAAATTTCTGTGACGCTGGAATGGTTGAAATTCAGTGAAATTTTCTGTATGGAGAGCGGTTGAAATTCAGGGAAAATTTCCGTGATGACGGAGTGGTTGAGCAATTGTCGAAATTTAGTGCAAATTCCGGTAATCACAGTGTTATGTTCGTAATGCGTCAAGCTTTTTCTTTATTTACGTTTTGTTTAAGATTATTATATAATTTACAGATTTTAGTAGAAATACAAAAATTATTGCAGTCCGACGTTTCGATGATTCTATCATCATTATCAAGGGCGTTTCATGTTTTTGAAAATTCCGCCATTTTACCTATGTTGTTGCTATGGTTTCCTGGCGAGCGCTTGAGGCATGCACAGACATTATACAGCCCTGTCCATTCAATATACTTTTTCGTTTCATATTTTGATTGGGATGATATCTGTTTTTAGTTTTGTTTTACTAATGTGATGCGTTCAAGTAACAAGTATTTATTGAAAACGTTCTGCTGGCAACGTAGGAAATGGCTTTTCCGAGATCCTAAATTTGAAAATTTTCTGGGGGGGCATGTCCCCAAACCCCCCTAGCGAGGTGCACCTTTGGATCTCTAAATAGTTTCTTGGGCAAACAGCTTCACAATCAACCTCGTTCCCAGGGTCTCTCTTCTTCCCGCCAAAAGCGATTCAGTTGCTTCACAATCGCACGCTACGTCCCTGCCTTGGACTTTACATTTGACCAAAAGAACCTAACCAAAAGTGAAGATGTCAGTGAATATGTTGACAATATTATTATGAAGACAACGAATTCGATGAAATCAGCAATGAAGAGGTGGGGCTCTTTTAGTTTTGGCACTTTAGAGACGAGAAACTCGTCCAAGAAGGATAACCCCTTTCAGACGAGTTTCCCGTCTCTAGTGTGAAAACGGTCAATGATTTTGAATAAAATATCTTCATCCCTCAGAAAAGGAAAAACTAAACGCCTTTATTTAATTAACTAAAGTATGCGCCATATATAATAGCTATATTTCGCTGTTGTATCAAGGGTTGGGGGGTTGAGGCTTGTGAATTTTCTGTTTTGATCATTGCGTTCGGCGGTTTTTCGGTTTTGAGCGATTTTTATTGCGGTTTTCCAGTTTTCACGGAAATTTGGAGTGGTTTTCCGGTTTCTAATAGGTCCCAATGCCCCCCTCCTTTGCGGTACAGTCAACTCTCTCTAAAGCGGACACCCTCAGGACCAGCTCTACACTGTAGCTGTCCGCCTTAGAGAGGTGTCTGTTTTATAAAGAGTTAATGTATCTTGACACTATAGAAACCTGTGACGTCAGAACTGGAACGAGATCTATATTATTTTACAGTACCTTTCAAAGCTGATCAGTATTACAGTTTGATTCAAGCTAAGTGAACAATAAGTCCACCAGTAGGTCAATTTGAATTAATATCCGGCCTATATTATCTATTGATTGTGCAACAAAAATTATGTACTTCTAGTGTCCACCTTGAAAGGTATTTTCACCAGAATTTTGCTAAAAAAGTGTCCGCTATCTGCCTTAGAGAGGTGTCCGCCTTACAGAGAGTTTAGTTACAGACAAACAAGTGAAATTCAGCCGGGACCAGCTATCCATGTCTGCCTTAGGGAGGTGTCCGCCTTAAAGTAGTGTTCGCTTAGAGAGAGAAGACTGTATATAAAAGACGATATCTTTTGACATGATTCTGTACTTAAGAACAGGACTCTGTCTCAAATTTATCTCCGAGCTTCAATGTGGAAAATCTAAGACGATAGTAAATGACTGAAAAACAAGGGCAAGGGGAATGGGTTTGAGTTCAAGATAGCGGGGGTTTGAGTTAGCCGATAGTAAATGACTGAAAAACAAGGGCAAGGGGAATGGGTTTTGAGTTCAAGATAGCGGGGTATTTGAGATAACTGAGTTTGAGATAGCGAGATTCGACTGTATGTGTCAGTGCAACCGAGAGAAATCTCACTGCCAAAAAATACTAATACAATCAGCTTGTTATATTTTGTTATGTTTCTCTCTTCGGTTTCAGTTCAATTTTGACTGTTGCTGGACATTAATACTTTCTAATTTAACTCAGTTCTGTCTCTCTTGGGTAGTCAGTTCAATTTTTGAACTGTTGTTATCTGAAGGCAGAACATTAACATTTTCTATCATTATTTTTTAAACTCAGTTCTGTCTCTCTTGGCCGGTAGTCAGTTCAATTTGGACTGTTGTTATCTTAAACACGGAACGATCCTATAAAGCGAGGCTGAGGTGTTCAGCCTGTCAATCATGGTCCGCAGTGGAAACGCCTCATTGGTTAGCGTCGCTGAAAAAAGCCAGTATAGAGCTTTAAATAAAATCACTTCGAAAATAGTTTATGCTCGATAAAGCACAATTCGACATGTATAAATACGAAATTTATAATGTGCTAAAAATGGACGGGGAAAGAAAACGAATAAACAAAGATTTCACAGATTTTAATTTCAGCAAGTTGATTTCTGTACCATTTTGCCAGTCAGTGTATTTTGCTCATGGCATTGCGATTTTGTTCTTGGCAAGTCAACGGATACAAGCATATTTACGGCAGTTCTGAGACATATACACTGTACTAGACGTAGTATTCGATGAATTTAAGAATATGAAGGAGAATCTCTACACATTTGGTTCGAATGGTAACTGGTTCGAATGCAAAGTGTTCGGTTTTCCCTTTAAATATCCTGCGCGCCGCCATGTTTCATTATGGTAATTTATGATGTCATTGCGTGGTCGGAGATTTCAATTTGGAGTCTACGAAAGAAGATTTTGCAGTTATTGAGCCGGAATATGCATTAGATGCACGTACATAACTCTAATTTCATGCAATGCTGACTTAAGCTGACGTATTTAAAACTAAAAGTGAATAAGTGGCAAAGGACCATGAACAAAAATGCTACTGGTATACGTAGGATCTGTGAAAGATTTAATCAGCCAAAAATAGAAATACAAATAAAGTAAGCAAGGCTGATTACTATGTAGAACACTTTAAGAAATGATCAATAATTACTAATTCATTACAATTCATTACTTGTCTCCATGTACCTTTCTTATAGCAGAATATTTATGCTGACACTGCAGTTTACATTGATGCACACCATACTATTGTCACTCAACACAGTTTTTGATTAACTTTGACATATTTTTTGTAAACAAATTTTGGAGAACTTTCTAGTTAATTATTATAAATCAAAATTAATCAGACTTTGTTCAGTGTCAACAGTACAGCATGCATCCATGTAATGGAAAAACAGAACCACTGCTCAAGGTCGGGACCCTCAAACCCAGCTTAATTACTCAAATTGAACAAACAAGTGCTAAAAAAATATGAGTGGATTCAAAATCAGCCAAATGGAATGGTTCAATCTGAATCTAGTATGTAGACTGTTCACAGTCCCTCTATTTTTTGCACTGAAATCGTCGCGCTGTCACGATCGATCGTGGAGCCGCCATCTTGGATTATTTGACGAGCGAAATCTGGGGAGAGGACAAAACTCCCCTGGGTACGGGGGGCGGGACGCGGGGAGGCACGAAAAAATAGAGGGACTGTCCGCACTTCTCATGTTTTCCCATTCAGGGCTGCCGTTGCTCCAGCAACGGCAGCATCTGATTGGTCCATAGACAAAGCGCGTTAAAACATTATTGACAACTTGTTGACAAGGTTGACATAAAACCGCTAGCTAGATAAACAGTTCTTTTTTTAATAAAATGTTTCTGTTGATACGACGCTCATTTCCAAATCCGTTTCTGTGACGGTAATAATTTCAAACTTTTCGCGCAACTGATCCTCCCATCTGGCGTCTTGTTTTCCCCTTCCTGTTTCTGGAGCACGGGAAAAGTTTATTTCTTAACCCGGCTAAAAATTCACGCTCTATTTTACTCAGCGCATTTTTACTCTAGGCAGAATAATTCAAGCCGCCGGTCGTCTTGTGATTTTAGAATTTGAGAGCTGTACAAAATCTAGCCCGGGACAGAAGGACGACTCTTCTTTTGAGATAGATCAGGGGAAATGATGTTCAGTCTCTTGTAACGATCGTCTTCTGGCTTGTTGCTCGACAGCGCCTCGAATGAATTCGCACAACGTTATAGCCAGGCCCACTGATTTATATGTCGCATTTCAGTCGCGTCGAATATAATTCAAGCCGCAGAAATCTCGCTGGTATTATCTGATTCGACTACGTTGCAATACACCATGGAAGCAACGTGCTCTACTTTGCTATTTGTGTGGGCATTGCACTGATTTAAAGCTTGAGTTTCCGGGACTCGAATATTCGACGCGACTGAAATGCGACGTATAAATTGGGCCATACTTATATGTTCCGTATCTTGAGGGAAAACTTCACACAAACACGCGAAGATCCCTTGTCATATTTGCTGCAAAATTCATCAAGAAGTTTCTCCAGTAGCTCTGCGATGCGAGGCTCCACGCCGGACTTCTGAGGGATGCTGGATATATTTTCAGTGGAGATGTATCGATTCGATTCTTTCCACCAAAATCTCCGACAGGAATCTTGAAATTACATGGCACAAGCGACACGCATCCGATTTTCCAGATTTTACCTCTTTTTTTTTAAAGTAGAAGACGCGGGTGTTTTTTCTATAATAAATAGTCAATAAGCTACATCGTGTGCAAAGCGTTCAGCAAGTTGCAAGTTGTTTCTCGAGGGGAAAAGAACGACCGACCGCCAGTCATTTTTTTCGCTTGCGAAACTCTCACGACATCTGATATCAATGTTTTGGTTTTACCTGGCCACCCTGTTTACATAGAGGCGGAGCGTTGTCTGTATAGGTGCCAATATTTACTCACGAGCCCTGAACGGGAAAACATGAGAAGTGCGGACAGTCCCTCTATTTTTTCGTGCCTCCCCGTGCCCGCCCCCCGTACCCAGGGGAGTTTTGTCCTCTCCCCAGATTTCGCTCGCCAAATAATCCAAGATGGCGGCTCCACGATCGATCGTGACAGCGCGACGATTTCAGCGCAAAAAATAGAGGGACTGTGAACAGTCTATCTAGTATGCAATTAACTGGATCACTGATTGGAGTCAGTGGTCTACGCTGCTACATGTAGTGCTCATAGCATAAAAGGTATAAGGTAAGAGGTATTTTTGTTTGTTTCATGATGTAGTCACTAAAGATGTAGATCGTCACAGTTCAACTGCTTTAACTGCTAGTCTTCATCGCCCAATAAAGAAGACTAGCAGTAAGCAGTCAAAATGTTGTGATCTACATCATAAGTGACTACATCATGAGACAAACAATACATTTTATTAATAATTTATTTAAATTCAATGAATACTGCAGTGAGAAACTACATGCAGCAACTAAGATCTCTGACTCTCACCAAGGACCTAATTAATCATATAATTTAGTGATGCAGGAAAATAAAAAATTCAGAAAAACACACTTGTTTGAATAATGGTGGCACACACCTACATTAATGTAAAAATAATTATCTGAGACTTGATGCTCATTGTCAACATTAATGTAACCTACAATCAGATTGACTTTTCTGTGCTCTTATTCTCTTATAAGAGTGCAGAAAAATTAGCCAGATTGCAACATAACATTAATGGAGAAGTAATAACAACAACAACAAATACCTATTAAGCAAAGAACTAACTTGAACGGGGGTTGTGGAACAACAGCTGGGTGAAAAACCTCCCCGTACGTCCACTTGCCCCTAGGAGGAAAACCCTGGGCCAGCTGTACCCCACGTTCAAAGGCCTCCCGGGCTGGGCTACTGTCCTTCCTCTGGTCTCTCCGGCAGCTCCATTGCAAGGCCATCTTGTGATGCTCTCTATTAAGTTCAATATCCTGTGATGTAACAAACATTTGAACTGTTAGTTATGTGTACCCACACAAACAGCTGTAAAGATAGATTTTACATCACCATGTGGGTTTATTTTTGATCATTCAACATCCATAAATGAATTTCATGTAGATTGAAGTAACTCGATCACCACGACTAGCTTTCTTAGCTTTCGCTACTTATGGATAATAATTAAGAATTCATCATTATTTTTTTAAAAGACAGCGTTGATTAAAAAATAAATTAAATAAGTGTTTAAGTGCATCTGTCATGAAAAACCGACCACCTACATTATACTGTAAAGGTAAAAAGGTAAAGCCGTTTGGGGCCAAACTGGCCACACTGACAGAGCTTTATATCCCAGTTTCAGTAGCATGAAGCAAACTAGGAGTATTGCAACTCCACCTGAGTGGGATGCTAGTCCAACACAGGGCTACGTACCCCCAAGCATTTTGTTAGGTTGCCCTAACAGTTCGCCGCTTCAGAAATTTCTGTAATGGTGAGAATTTTATGAAAAATTTCTGTGACGCTGTGATGGTTGAAATTCAGTGAAAATTTCTGTATGGAGAGTGGTTGAAATTCAGTGAAAATTTCTGTGATGATGGAGTGGTTGAGCAATTGTCGAAATTTAGTGCAAATTCCGGTAATCACAGTGTTACGTTCGTAATGCGTCAAGTGTTTTTCTTTATTTAAGTTTTGTTTAAGGTGGCTCGATGTAGTTTTTTTAGCGCTGGGGTGAGAGTTTTGAAAACAAAAATTCGATCAGAAGGCAATCTTCGATTTTTGTTATACTACACCATGATGATGACAAATGATGATAGATTTATTTTACACTGGTTTCCAAGCAACAGAGGTAACCATAGCAATGATTTCGGCATCCTATTGGTTTTAAACAAGGCTGATTTTCTCAAAATCTAGTGATGTGATTTTCCATACCCTATTTCAGACCTGACCCAAAAATCGATACCCTATTTCAGACCTATAAAATTAGTACACGTGTCGTATACATGACTTCAGCTACCCAGGAATGGGTTCCTTTTGCGCAAACATTTGAAAAGGGCTTCAAATTCCCCGATGTTAATGGAAAAAAACAGTTTCGTCTAAAAGCCAAACCAAATTCCAGACCAGAGTGCACAAAACATACCCTATTTCAGACCAAAATGGTCAAAATCTATACCCTATTTCAGACCAAAACGGCTCAAAAACCATACCCTTTGGGGCGGCACATACCTATATAGCTTATATAAGGGAGTACCCCCCCGGGGAGTAGACTTGAAAGAGTCCATTTATAATTTATTATTTGTAGGTGGCATAAATTTTTTGTGTGTTCTAATTGTTTTTTGAGCCACAAAAAATCATTCCCTGGAAAAAAAATTCGCTAAACATCTTATTCTGATTCATGAATTTGTTTAATATCAACAAAAGTTCGAAAATTGGATGTTCGATTTTGTTTGATTTGCAATTTTTTTTTGTTCGATAACCGAACTTAATCGAACATTCAATTTTGTTTGATTCACAATTTTTTTGTAAGTTTGATTTGGATCGATGACCGAACTAAATCAAACTGAGCCTTTGAACCCCCTCCCCCCTAGGGAGTTTACAACTCCCTCTGTAGTGGGGCAGGGATATTTTCTAGAACCACACATTCTTAATTACAGTCGAACCCCGATTGGGACTTTGATAGCTGCCCGCTTAATCACAGGCAGCCCAGGCTCTGTATGCGAATATTAAATATTCAATGTTGATGTTCATGGCGACGATTTGAATATTTATAGCAAATGTATGAGAAACTCACGAAATACATTCTAAATGCTATATTTTCGAAGGAAACTAACTAAAACTGACTTACATTGTGCAAGTGTTTTGTTATTTTGATGTTTGGGTGTTCCTGGTGCCAGTTTAAAGCCATTTAGACGAGTTTTGCTTTTTCAGTTGACCGTCCATTATGAATAATTTAAAGGCCGGCGACAATTATGTGAGAACGGATCCAATGGTCCACACTCGAAGCTCAATAAATTCCATAAAAATGCTCCAGTCTCCTCAAAATTACCTTCATTGCAGACGTCTATGCTCTTAGCTTCTGTTCGCTACCTCTAGGGTTCCAAGGTTGACTTTAATTGCTCGAGAAACGCTCATGTTCGAGCTCTTGTCTTTAATATTTTCTTTCGCGTTGTGCGTGTCCCCAACGTCTGAGACACCTCATTTGAAATTCAGCGACATCGTGACCAAATTTACCTTGACCGTGGAGAGGCATGGTGCAATTGTTTCCTTGCAAAAAAAGACACCATGGGATGGTCCCTTCGGTCGATTTGACCGGAAACGGAAGGAAAACAATCGGATACAACGTCGATTAAAAATTCTTTTTTTTTTTACTTTAGAATCTCGCGCTGACTCTCTAGTTTCATTCATATTTTTTTTTCGGTGTCAGAACTATCCTCAGTCAGGAGCTCCTGCCTCAGTTGAACAATTTAAAGGCAGCGTTCAAATACAAAGTGAAACTTCAAAAATTCCTCGTTGCGGTTAGATTGTGCCCACTTTTAGCAAAACTCAAGACTGATTTCGGCTTGTTTTGGAGTAAGCGGGTTTATGCTCGTGATTATAAACCCTACATAAAATCTCTTTCAACACGTTTTTACAACGTAAGTTGTAAATTAAACCGCCATAAACATAGACAACGCTTTAAGCGGTCGATTTCAAACGGCATAAAAAAAGCACGCCGTTTAATAGCTCCGCACGTGCAGTTTTATGCAAAACAACTGACGTGAAACATCCCGACCAAACTCTGGGTTTTTCGGAGAATGTGAACCGCAACGAGGAATTTTTGAAGTTTCACTATGTATTTGAATGCTGCCTTTAAATTGTTCAACCGTAGGATAGTTCTGACACCGGAAAAAAAGAGAAAAGAATGAAACTAGAGAGTCGCGAGATTCTAAGGTAAAAAAAACGGACCATCCCATGGTGTCTTTTTTGCAAGGAAACAATTGCACCATGCCTCTCCACGGTCGAGGTAAATTTGGTCACGATGTCGCTGAATTTCAAATGAGGTGTCTCAGACGTTGGGGACACGCACAACGCGAAAGAAAATATTACAGACAAGAGCTCGAACACGAGCGTTTCTCGAGCAATTAAAGTCGACCTTGGAACCCTAGGGGTAGCGAACAGAAGCCAAGAACATGGACATCTGCAATGAAGGTAATTTTGAGGAGACTGGAGCATTTTTGTGGAATTTATTGAGCTTTAAATTATTCATAATGGACGGTCAACTGAAAAAGCAAAACTCGTCTAAATGGCTTTAAACTGGCACCAGGCACACCCAAACATCAAAATAACAAAACACTTGCACAATGTAAGTCAGTTTTAGTTAGTTTCCTTCGAAAATATAGCATTTAGAATGTATTTCGTGAGTTTCTCATACATTTGCTATAAATATTCAAATCGCCGCCATGAACATCAACATTGAATATTTAATATTCGCATACAGAGCCTGGGCTGCCTGTGGCTTAATCGGGGTTGGCCGCTTAATAGGTGACCACTTAATCAGGGTTCGACTGTATTACAAAGGTTTAATTTTACAAAATCCCTTCCAATATAACCCCAAAACACACAAAACAAAGCCAAGAAGCCCTCCAAAAAAGCCTTCTGAACAAAGTTTAAGATTAGCCCAGGGCTTATTACTGAAATTTTACAATATTATTGAGGACAAAGGAGAAAATGTTGGAACTAGTCAGGTTGAAGTTACAAAAGATTTGAATTTGCATTCTGCAGCAGTTTTAGCTGCCACGTGCAAAAGTAAAATGCAAATTAGAAGGTGAGTGAAGTCACTTTTAGCACCTTTTAGAACATTTTAACACCTTTCGTGTTGTCTAAAAGGATCTTTTATGGGTCTGAATTTCCTTTTGTAAAGCTAAACACTCAAACATAGCTCAGTAAACCGATATTTTTTGTTCAAAAACTTTACGTAAACAACTAACAACGGCACACGTGCGGTCGAGCGCGGCCGTAAAATATTTGAATTTCCCCCTGAATAAATTATAAAATCGTAAACACCTAACCAAGTTACATGCTTATTTAGCCAATAAAAAAGAAATGGAACCAATTTCAATGTTTATAAGCAGCGATTTTTGAGCTTAAAGCTTACCTCTCGCGTGATCCATATCTTGCATAAGCATAATTAATGTCGGCACGACAGGCTGTTCCAATTTCATTGTTTTGCGACCGCTGTAGCCATTATCCTTGTGTTCAAATAACACCAAATGAGGGAAAATATGCTTCAAAAGGCAACTTATACAAAGAGCTCTTCTTCGTCGACGGTTTTAGCGTCAAAATAGTTTATAATTCCACCAAAGCTTCAAGCTTAGCTCGCCATGTTGAAATCTTTCGGTCCCAGCTTTCCCTTACGTCACGGACACGTCACGTAAAAATACGCGGGAAAGTGGGAAACGCGGAACACGCGGCAACAAATTAGGGGGGGTGGGGGGTTGGAAAACCAGAGGGGGGCATGAAGAAAAATCAAAGCAAGGATAGGGGGGCTCAAGGTAAAATAACAACAACAACAACAATAAGCTTTATTTGCATGACCATAAATCATTACAGTATTGCAAAAGCGTAAAATAATATAGATAGAAAACGAACTGAAATTAAAATAGAAATAGAAAAAAAAAAAAAAAAAAAAATACAATTGAAAAGAGAATTACACGTAAATCTTAACTATCAAACTAGGCTGATATCAATTTGTTTCGCAGATCAATACAGGAGGAAATGAACTTTACCAACTGTATGTTAATAAAATAATCAGAGGAGTTCAATAACTCTATAATTAATTCTGTGAGTGGTAACTGATTGAAATTTGAGAATTTGTTATCTATTTTATTAAATAAGTCACTCAAGAGAGGGGGGGCTTAACATTTGATTTCAAGTACAGCGAATCATACCAGGAGGGAGCCTCCATCTCCCTTATTGGCCCTATGACACGGCGTAGTTACATCTTGAGCTATTTTTAGAATTACTTTTGCCGCGAAAATCACCCGTTGCGAGCACGAGGACGAGGTTGTCATTCATGTTTCAGATTAAAAATAAAACCAAGAATGGACGAATTACTACGAATTATTAAGAATTATTAAGAATTATTGGATGAGGTTTTTGTGATATCCAGAATAATCAAGGTCGAGGTAAGAGTTATCAGCCGAAGCCTTCGGCTTCGGCTGATAACTCTTACCGAGTTCTAATAATTGTTTTATTATACATTCAACGAAAAAAAATAATGCTTCTGCCACCGATGTTAATTGTTTACTTTGCGAAAGCAACGCAAAGCGCGCGAACTTGACATGATTACCTGTGATTAGCCGTGATCCTCTCGCGAACTTGACATGATTACCCGTGACCTTGAGTGCACTTGACATGATTATTATATAATCTGCAGGTAGATGACGTAGATGCTTTCAAAGGAGCTGATTTCGAAAATTTACTGTACGCTTTCGGCCAATCAGAAAAAGAGATAGTGAGTTGAATGTATAATAATCACTATTGTCCGCGGATGTACACGGAAATCTTTTCGGGGAGAATGATTCAAAAAATAGCCCAAGGTGTAACTACGCTGTTGTCATTAATCAGTACAGATAGAGGCTCCGGGGTGATATGCTCCTGTCCATACCTATTTATAAGGTGGGGACCGAAAAATTTTCCTTCGGGCCTTCACCGGACCTGCAAATAACACACACGCTCTTTTCCTTCCGCTATGGCTCTGTTGTACATTACTACGGAAATGAGGGTTTTTTCCAGACGCGGATGTCCAACAATTAAACATGTAGTAGGAGCTCTTCTTTCTGTTATAAGATCTTAATCCACAGGTGCGTGTAGAGAAAAATGTAGGGTACTTGTATAAAGGTGTGTGTATACTGTGAGGGGAGGGGAGTCGTACATAATTTCTGACTGATTAGAGGGGGGGGAATAACTAAATTCACTCCTTTAGGAGGGGGTATTACCTAATATTTTCCTACATGAAGCGCATTTATATCTTGGAGGATTCACATACAAAAGTGACGGGGGTGATCGTTGGAGATTTGAAAGGAACAAGGGGTACCAGAATCTTGTTCACCCCTATTAAAAAAGTACCAATTCATTTTCTTTCTTTTTTTCTGGATAATACCCTAAAAGGAACCAGCATAACTTTTAAACGGTGGTCATTTTAGATTAAAACTGACACCCTAAGTGGTACCAAGTCACAGATTTGAAACCTTTTAATTTTATATATAGACAGGAGCCATAGTCCCTGATTATGGCTCCTGATATAGATCATCACTGACAGGCATATTACCCATCTCTCTTTATGCAAATGTAAAGCATGGATGCCGGGTATGATAACTGAGGGAAAAAACAACTTGAGGATTCAGTATGAGAAGCAAGTTGGTTTGTATAACGCACAAAGGAGTCACAAAGCTGTAGAGTATCCGAAGGCTATACAGCCTATGGTATGATAACAGGTATAAGAAACTCCGAGACGCAAAGTATGTGGCCTGATCACAGGCAGCCCAAGCTCTGTATTAGATTACTGGGACGTGACCCTTGCTTATGCTACAAAGATGCGATTTATAAGGGATTGTATGGGAATTCGAATTCGAATGTTTATGAATAAAATTGACTTACCCCGTTGCTGTGTTGTATTCTTTGTTGTCTGCTCGCTTCTCAGGCCGATTTGACGCGATTTCAGCAAGTTATCGTTTTTGCCGTTCCACTAAGAGAAGTGGAAACCCACCGCGGCTCCCACCCAACCCTTTCATTCCCAAGAGTGCTACGTTCAAAACTGAGTTAAAAATCTTGAATTTCATTTTGCAAAAGTATCAAAAACAGACAGCACCACTTGAAAATACTACTCAATAGCTTTTATTCGAATGGTCACACACTATGGTTTCATTCACAGACTCAAAAGTTAGAACCACCTTGTACAGCATAATAAACAGTACCACATGAAAATACTACTCAATAGCGTTTATTCGAATGGTCACACACTAGGGTTTCATTCACAGACTCAAAAGTTACAACCACATTTATTGACTAAAAGTTTGACTCTGGGAGTGAAAGGGTTAACATATAATTTGATTAACTTGGATAACCCTAAATTCTACATATATTTGAATGCTAAATCCTAAATTATTGCTTAACCCTAAATTCTCATTCATTTCTTAGCCCCAACCTGCTGCAAACAGTTGCTCAAATGAAAATGCTAAACCAACCTCGTCCCAGGGCCATCTCCGCTTTCAAGATGGCGGGTGGGCGCGAAGAAGACCCTGGCGAACAGCAGGTCACGTGTCTCCAAAAATATTGAGATTTTGATTGTTTTAAAATGGCGGCGGGCTCGCGATTGGATAATTTTGTGTTCACGTGACCTGTTGTTCGCCAGGGTCTTTTTCGCGCCGCCATTTTGAACGCCGAGAAGACTCTGGGGACGAGGTTGTGCTAAACGTACATGTAAATGACCGCCATTTTGATGAGGACGTATTATAAACTGGAACATACAAAAGTGTCAGCGTACGTATGAGCCAATCCTTGAGTCGAATTATCCTGTTTGCGAAATAGTAATTATCTTAAGAGCGGTTTTCGATTAAGTGTCGTGAACCAAAACCAAAGTAATTACAATAGCCAATCATAACAAACGGAAACAACACAATGAACCAATGAGAACTCGAAGCAAATACACGTAACCGGCGCTAAGCGCGGGAAAACGCGTGTGACTGGTTTTGGTTTTGCATCTGATTGGTTGAGAAGGTGGCGCGAGTTTTTTAAACCAATCACAGAGCGTAGTAAAGCAGAACTAATACTATTCAACGATTACTTTCGACACTCAATTGAAAACCGCTCTATTTTAAGTTGCGTTTAATTATGAGTACAACTACAAAAATACACCTAAAGATAAACTCTCTTCATATTTACAGCTACTGACCACTAACTAGTAATAATAATTATTTTCATCGCCAACCTAATCACGTTTTTCTGGAACAGCTAATATTAATAGTTCTCCTTTAGCTACTTTAAAATATTGTAGGAATTTTCCGCGACAACTTAATTAATTCGATCAAAAAACTAAGCAGTTGTTTTGTTGTGCGCCAAAAAACGTTTTAAAAAAACGTGAACAAACCATACGTTTCGAGGCTGCTGCCGCGGCAAAAGTTGCAACTGAAAAAAGTGCGCGCGTCAGCGTTCAAATCAAAAACATGACATAAAATACTTTTACCACTGAAGAAGAGGCAGCAGCCTCGAAACGTATGGTTTTTTCACGTTTTTAAAACGTTTTTGGCGCACAACAAAACAACTGCTTAGTTTTTTGATCGACCTACACAGTTCACCCATTTTTTGTCCCAACTTAATTAATATAGCTGTTATTACAGTTGAGCCCGCAGTCAAATATTCTTTTGTTTTTAAAAAGTATGCAAACGAGTTAGGCTCGATTTCCGCCGCTCTCTCGAGTCCGGTCTTCGTTCTGGCTCATTTTCCCGAACAGCGGCTGGTAATCGAGCCTACAAATGAGGCTAATGGGCCAATACAATGCCAGATTGACCCTTTCGCCTCGTTTGCATGTCAAACCGCTGACATCTGTAATAACTGCTATTGCTGCGAATTTGGAAGGACGATATTTCGCGATTTTATCGTACTGTACAGATCAAATATTCCAAACGAGAACAACAACTCGAGAAGAAAAGAAATCAAACCAACCAAACAAACAAACAAACAAGGGGTGTTTATACTTTGTTTTTATCGAGTCAAACGGAAAACTTCTGAAAACTTGTTCAATGATGGACTTACTATTCTCATTAAAATTATTACAACTTCGCGCATATTAATCTATGCAGGCCGTTTTTCGCAACACGAAAATTTGATGTCGAACAAGCTACCTCGCGCGATGCACACGATACGCGCACCACGCGCGCAGTTTGAAGAATCGTATGAAAATATTTCACACACTACAGTAAAAATATCATTTATAGATTTCCCTTGTGTTCAACTGAAAATGGTAATGAAAAAACTTATCCTAAGAATATCAATAATTCCTGTACTTGAAATACCCTCCCCCCCACCCCCCTCCCCTCCCGCGTAAATCATTTGATAACAAGTTTGTAATAGGCCATTTCCGAGTTGCCTTTTGCCTCGGTTTCAAAACGAGTCCAGATGCGAAACCATTTAAATGAAAATGAGTTTGATTTTCATGAAAATAAACTTCTGAGTAAAACTAATTTTCATATGAAAGGTTGTGCACCAGGACTCGTTTTGAAACAGAGGTGAAAGGAACTTGGAAATGAAAGTATTAATTAGGGAGCTTAAGCACAGACGTTTTTGAACCACGGACGGCAACCGGAAGTTGAACGTTCTCTTCTTTGGCGCGTATTTTCGACATTTTGTCCGTTACATGCTAAGACGAAAGCTTTCCAACTCATTGGTGGAGGTGAAAGCGCGCCAAAAACAAGAACATTCGCTTTCCGGTTGCCGGCCGTGGCTCAAAAACGTTTGTGCTCAAGCTCCCTAAAATTGCTATTGTTACACCATTATTGTTACGCCGTAAGAAGGCATAAAAATATAAAACTACCACGCTCTATTCTTGAGGGGCTCTCAGCTGAAGCCTTGGTTGGGACCTAGAGAATAAGACTGAAAGAAAGGAACATTAAATTGAAGTTAAAGGATATATTAATTTAAAGGAGCTATGTCACGATATTTTAAGTCATTTTTGCGAAGGGCAAAATCCCTTCAAATTAAAGAAAGCCTCAAAATAACAGTTTACTAAGGTAGAAAAACATCAAAGAGGCAATAATAAACCAAACAGGAACAAGGATGGTTAAGATTGGGGAAGATTGAGACGGATTATGAAAGGATATATTGAGACATGTTTTGTGATGTACAATATTACCTTCAAACCTTAGGAAACCTCTAAATAATAGTTTACTAAGGTAGAAAAACACCAAAGAAGCAATAATAAACCAAACAGGAACAAGGATGGTTAATATTGGAGAAGATTGAGACGGATTGCTGAGAACTTGAAAAATACAGGCTAAATTTTTCAAGATGCGCCAATGACGTAAAACCTTTCATTGTTTTTTTTTAAATCAAAGGCTCCTATGACTGACTCGTGAATGAATAAATTAACGTGCATAAATTAATATACATAAATTAATATGCATAAATTAATATGCATAAATTAATAGCGCGATTAAAGTGAAATTTGTCCAACAAATGCTACAACCCCGCTCATTGCTTTCATGCTTTCGCATTCACGAGTTAAAAAGGGGGAGCTGCATTGTACATAAATGCTGTTTTTCATACGAGTTTTAGGACTATTATCCCGTTAGCTAGTCGAGGCTTCGTGTAAACTGCCTGTAGTCTGTCACGCAATCATCAAACTCACTTTTGCTGTGCCTGACGTGACATCATCAAAACACTTGTCACACACTCGTACAGGTTTCTTGTTGGAAGTCAGCGGCGCACTTTTCGCTGTACAATCACCGCAGTAGATTAAACTTTGTAGGAGATAAAACAACAAAACAATTACGATATAAACTCTATTACCGCCATTTCAGATCTTATGACGTCACTTGAATGCTTCCATTATCGAAAAATTATAGTTCAGTCGGTGGAACAAGTGCTGTTTTTGGTAAATCTTCGTTGAAGCAATGGAAGAGTTTCCGATTCTTATTATCCAATCAAAAAACAGCGGAATACGTCATGTTGCTTAGCAACTCGGGTGCGTTAACTATTCCCTTAATTTTCCGAGACTAAATCATTTGCTTTTCAAACATATTTTTGAGGGTTCACAGCCAGTGAAAGGCAGAAGTTGTGAGTGCACGGATATCACAAGTGAAAAATATCATGAAAACTTGATATATAATTACCCGCAATTTCTACAGTGATGCTGAAAAAGAAGGAAAAAAATAGATTAGCAAAGATAACTAAAAAAATAATACTTTGTTGCCAGCAAGAGACGATCTATGAAAAGGATTCCCCGAGCCCATGATAATTTTTGAAATCTATTAATAGCTTCGCGCCGTGCTGTGAAAGTTATTTTTATTTCATTCAGATCGAGGCTCCGACATCATGTTACTTGAACTGACCAATAAGGTAGCGCTCTTAAAATAGCTCAGCTATGGACTGAAAATTAAAAATAGATTTAAAAAAATTATCATTGGAAGAGATCCATGTATGAGGAATGCTTCTCTTAGATCATCCTCTCTTGTTACAAGCTAAAAACAACTGAGGGCTTTTTAATCCTTTCACTCCCAGAGTCAAACCTGGAGTCAATAAAATGGTTGTACCTTTTCAGTCTGCGGATGAAACCCTAGTGTGTGACCATTCAAATGAAAGCTATTGAGCAGTACGTTCATGTGGTACTGTTTATTATACTGTACAAGGTGGTTCTAACTTTTAAGTCTGTGGATGAAACCCTAGTGTGTGACCATTCAAATGAAAGCTATTGAGCTGTACTTTCATGTGGTACTGTTTGTTATGCTGTACAAGGTGGTTCTACCTTTTAAGTCTGTGGATGAAACCCTAGTGTGTGACCATTCAAATGAAAGCTATTGAGCTGTACTTTCATGTGGTACTGTTTATTATACTGTACAAGGTGGTTCTAACTTTTAAGTTTGTGAATGAAACCCTAGTGTGTGACCATTCAAATGAAAGCTATTGAGCTGTACTTTCATGTGGTACTGTTTATTATACTGTACAAGGTGGTTCTAACTTTTAAGTTTGTGGATGAAACCCTAGTGTGTGACCATTCAAATGAAAGCTATTGAGCAGTACTTTCAAATGATGCTGTTTGTTTTGATAAATGAAAATAAATGAAATTCAAAATGTCTTCCTCAATTTTGAACTTAGCACTCTTGGGAGTGAAAGGGTTAAGATTGCACATATCAGGTAGACAAACACATGGAAAGAAATGGATAACACATACAACACAGCTTCAGTTCTAACCCGAACGGCTTTACCTTTCTAATTGTCATGGAAAATTGTCTCTCGCAGCCATTACACGTCGCGACATCGGTATCACTTTCCCACCTTCGTGCGTTCTTCTGCGTAGTGGAAATCTGAAAGGGAAATAATTTAAAGGAGCTATGTCACGATATTTTAAAGTCATTTTTGTGAAGTGCAAAATAACCTTCAAATAGGAGAAAGCCTCAAAATAACAGTTTACTAAGGTAGAAAAACACCAAAGAGGTAATAATAAACCAAACAGGAACAAGGATGGTTGAGGATGGAGAAGATTAAGATGGATTGTGAATGGCGAACTTGAAAAAATTGGCCAATTTTTTCAAGATGAACAAAACCGTGACGTAGCTCCTTTAAATGTGGCGTAAAAATATGATCTATATCAAGTCATTTTTGTGATGCACAAATTTAAATTCCTTAAATTTAGGAAACCTCAAAATAATAGTTTACTAAGGTAGAAAAACACCAAAGAAGTAACAATCAACCAAAAACGAACAAGGATGGTTAAGTATGGAGAAGATTAAGACGGATTGCGAATGACGAACTTGAAAAGTTAGGCTAATTTTTTAAAGAAACACAAACCATGACACAGCTCTTTTAAAACTGCTGTCCTTTCGCCGTGAACCTAGGCCTTGATTAGGAGTTTAATGAGCTTCATAATTGGTTCACAAAACTGTTAAAATGATGTAACAAAGGAGTTTTTGTTTTGATGGAGAAGATATATCAAACAATCGAGACAGTGTTTCATCCGATTTCCAAACCACTCGAATTTCGTCAAAAATACTTCGCTACGTGTCGTACTTTCAACCCTCTTCTCGTGTGTTTGGAAATGTGATGAAACACTGTCTCTGGTGTTTGATATATTATCTTACTACTCGCTTGTTTGTCATACCTGCAATAATAATATTCATAATAATATTCGTATTTATAATGCGCTAATTCCATGTAAATATGATCAAAAGCGCATTACAATATTAAAGCGCATTGCAATGACTGATTAACGTGTCTCGCATGACAAACAGCCGTGTTTTTTAACAGCAACAGAACTGGCGGAATTTAAAACCCAAGTATAAGCTTTTTAAGCTTCTTGTTGTCATACCTGTAGTGACTGATTCTCTTGTGTGAGTTCCATCATTGCAGCTTGTGCATTGTCGACTTTTCTCTTCAGGTCAGCGTTTTCTTTTTTCTGTTTTTCTAACACCTCATCTCCAGCTACGCACCTAAACAACAAAACACAAACCAGTTCACGAGTTATTCCGCTATTTTGAAAATTATGCAAAACTCTAATTCCTTAAATATTTAAGGCCGAATATTTAAACAAGGTTTAGACAGGGTTTAACAAAACCATGGCCTAACCCGACTTTAAACTGGCCAACTTAAATGTGTTAACGTCATTTACAGTAAACCCTGTTTAGAAGGTGTATAACACAGACTAAATAAATAATTAGCTACTTAGACTGACCTGCTTATAAGTAGATTTAGACCCCATTAAATTATCTTAAAACACGGCCTAACTTAGACTTCGTTTAAATATTCGGCCCTTACAGTCTTTAGACAACAACTAGTTTCTGTTTATTTGCGGCTTACGTTTGAAAAATATCCTAAGAGGTACCACAATATGTAGTAATTCTGAACCAAAACACGATTTTCAACCCTAAAAGGTCCGAAGACCATCCCCGTCCGTGTTATATAGAGATTCCCCTCCCACCCCCCTCCCACCCCCCCTACCCCTACCCCCGGACAAACACATACCTTTCAAGTAATTTCCTCCTTTCGTCGAGATTATTTGAACAGTTGCTTCCAGAACTATAAATGAAAAACAACACGAAAATCACGGTAAACGGTTTGAGCTAAAGAGGATCTTCAGACTGAATTAAGAGAGGATGATCTAAGAGAAGGATTCCCCATGTCCCATGATAATTGTTTGAAATCTATGAATAGTTTCGCGCCATGCTGTGAAAGTTATTTTTATTTCCTTCTGATCGAGGCTCCGACATCACGTTACTTGAACTGACCAATCAGGTAGCGCTCTTGAAATAGCTCAGCTATGGACTGAAAATTAAAAAATATATTTCAAAAAATTATCACTGGAAGAGACCCATGTTGGGGGAATGCTTCTCTTAGATTATCTTCTCTTGTCAGAACCTAGCAATGCACTGAATGTTACCACAGGACATCAGTATTCGCTCACCTGCTATTTCGCCTTTTAAATCGTCACTTCGTTTCTCGACCGCAGCAAACTTCGCCTCAGTCTCCCTCGTCTGCTGTTGGAATTTCTCGGCCTCAGTCCTCGCGGCCGTGAGGTTCTCGTTTAGTGACGAGATCTGAATGTTGAGCCTCGCTTCGGTTTGTTCTTTGCTCTTTTTAAGTTCTTCAAGTTCTTGTGTTTCGTTTGCCTGAAAATGAAGCGTTCTTTGAATGAGAAAAAACGTTTGGCGGAAACACAGCGGCGGTTTTGGCGGAAACACAGTGGTGGTTTTGACGGAAACACAGTGGCGGTTTTGGCGGAAACACTGGTGGTTTTGGCGGGAACACAGCGGCGGTTTTGGCGGAAACACAGTGGTGGTTTTGGCGGAAACACAGTGGCGGTTTTGGCGGAAACACTGGTGGTTTTGGCGGGAACACAGCGGCGGTTTTGGCGGGAACACAGCGGCGGTTTTGGCGGAAACACAGCGGCGGTTTTGGCGGAAACACAGTGGCGGTTTAGCGGAAACACAGTGGCGGTTTAGTGGAAACATAGTGGTGGTTTAGCGGAAACACAGCTGTGGCGGTTTAGTAGAAGCACAGTGGCGGTTTAGCAATGCGTTTGACCGATGTAAAAGGGCATGCACTTTATCGTTATGTTAGAACTGATTTGTTTTTAAATCACAGTTTTTATCATAAGAAAGTACACGAAAAGAAAGGAGAAAGCAACAACTCACCAGTTTAGTTTGAACGGCTGCCGTTTCCTCCTTCAATAACAACTGAACTCGTTTGGATACTTCTTTCGTCTCTTCGTGTTGTTCTTGAGACTGCCAAGGTGAAAATAATAAATACTGTGAGAATCTAAACAGAATTGCTAACCACAAGAAAAACCGTTAAATCCGTACGTGTTGCACAGCGTCAAAACAATCAAGAGATAATTACACAGCCCACTGGTCAGAAAGTTTTTTTGTCAAGCTCAAAATGAAAAAATGTCCTTTTTCAAGACAATGTAACAAATGCATGAATGTTAATTTATATATAATTTATATAAATTCGCATAATTTATGAAATTAAATTCTCCCAACTAGTTCTATAAGAAATGTATGGAGACCAGTAAGGAGAATTTGTATGTTGACATTGAAACTGTTTCATCTTCTCACCTTCTTGAGATCTTTCTCTGTGTTTTGTAGCTTGTTTTCCAGCTCCAGCTTTTGTTTGATGAGAAGCTGTTGTTTCTCTTGACCCTCTTGCAGCGCCTTTGGTATCAAATAAAAACATTTATAAAATGATGATTTTATAACGCATGCTATGATTGGATAGCTAAGTGTTTTACATGAGATTTTCTAAACAAGGTTATGACGACACATTAGATTTTTCTCTCAAAATATCAATCTCGTTCCCAGAGTCCTCGTTACCCTTGTCCAGCGGTGGAGCGGCCAACAAGGACCTCTGGGATAGAGTGATCCGCCTGACTTGCGCAGTAAGACCGGAAGCCCAAGAATCTTGGCGTCCGTTAGTTGAAACATGGGGTCGAACACATGCGCAGTAGAACCGGAAGTCCAAGAATCTTGTTTTGGCGGATCGCTTCCCCCCAGAGGTCCTTGTTGGCCGCTCCACCGCTGGACAAGGGTAAGGAGGACTCTGGGAGCGAGATTGTCAAAATTTCTGAAAGAAGTATAAAACGCATTTACGTAGCCAGATGGAAAGACTTGCGGAGTGAGATCGGGAAAACTAGAAAGTACTTGAATGTGTATTTGTCGGTGTCATTGAAGCAGTAATCCAAAAGTCAAACAGTTTTGACGGCAGAGAAGCCTATCAGAGGCTGTCAGATGTAGGAAAAAAGCACGCGGGGTGCCTTTCCTGGCTTTTTGATTGGTCGAGATTCAACAAAACGATACAAAGTATTTTACGGAAGCAAATGTCATCGAGCAGTGACGTCGCGTACCAGGACTACCCTGCTTTGAATAGAGAAACAACTTACTTTCTCCTTGGCTTCCTGTTCAGCAGCAAGGTTTTTCTCCACCTCTGCTATTCTTGTTTGCAATGAAATTCTAAAAAATATATATATATTCAACAACGACATACACGTGCTTTATTGTCACGCAACGCTTTTGCGTCATGCAACGCTGTGTCACACAACGTTGTGTTACGCTTTGTGTCATGCTTTGTGTCTTACATGGGCTCAATGTTCAATTTTGGAAGTTCCAGTGAGTCACAACACACAGATTACCTCCACGTTTAATTTGCTTAACTGAGGTAGAAAACACCAAATAGGTAATAAGAAACCACACAGGAACAAGGATGGTTGAAGATGGAGAAGATTAAGATGGACTGCAAACGACGAACTTGAAAAATTTAGACTATTTTTTTCAAGATGAACAAACCGTGCAGGAAAAGGTTCCCCTTCAGTCCGGGTCCCCCTTAATGCCCATCCTTACTTCGCTCCTCCCCCCTCCTACCCTTTTGTCACCTTTGGTTCCGCTACTGCGGAGGTTGTACAGTCGAAGCTCTCTGAGTGGACACTCTCGTAAGCGGACAGCTCTACTTACAGCCGCCTCGACAAAAACCTGTTTGAACTCTAGCTCATACAAACTCTGTATTTACACATTCCCGTAAGCGGCCAGCTCCAGTTGCGGACACTCTTTCTGCTTCCCGAGGTCGTCCGCTTACGGGAGCTTCGACTGTAGTTTAGTTACCTTAATCCATTAAAAGCATCTCGTTGACTCTCTAATTCTTGCTCAAAGGAATCCTGTTAAAAACAAATTGGTTACAAATCTCTTAAGAGTCAGAGGGGCTGGCTCGGTACCAAAGAACTGAATCATGAATGGCAATTTTTTTTATCATGAATGACAATAATATACCTTTTCTTGTTTTATTTTTTGCGTTTGTTCCCGAGCAGCCTTCAGATCGCCATCCAGACTCGACACTTGTGTCTCTAAAGAATTCTTGGCCTGCAGGCGAGAACAACATTGACAGTTCAGGGAAAAAGCAACGACACCAGATATTCGGAGAATGTTTTACTCCCATGCCTGTAATTTAATTTTCACAAACTTCAAGCACTACTTGATGTAGAATCGCGAAATTAAACCCACTGAATTGTTTGTCCACAATCAACTTAAACATTAAGGGCCGATTGTTTAAATGAGTTTAAGTTAGACCTGGTTTATGACTGAACTGGGGTTTACACGACTCTCTACGGATAAACCGCAGTTCATGTAGACTGGGTTTAGACATGTTCATTGTTGTAACAAGTGGCTACTGGTTCAAATCCGGTTTAGACCACATCTTTCTTAAACGCTGTCTAAACTTCGGCACTAGCAGTTTACCAAAATAACAAATGGTGGGATGAAAATTCACATCAGTACAGTTTGGAAATCAATCGAAGCATGTTTGTGAGTGGGAGTTTTGGGGGAGGGGGTATTGTGTTTCCCAGTTTTCATGTACTATATCAAACACTCGAGACAGTGTTTCATCACATTTCCAAACACCGAGAAGAGAGTTGAAAATACGACGCGCAGTGGAGTATTTTTGACGAAATTCGAGGTGTTTGGAAAAGTGATGAAACACTGTCTCGAGGGTTTGACATACTATATCCTCAATCGAAACATAAACTAAGGGGTAAACGGAGAAACAAGAATCGTAAAAATATATACTAACGCCAGGTGATTCAAACCTCCGCTGTGCGAATCAGAAAAGCGTGAACACTTTGATTTAACGCTTGGATTTTCCTTTGCCAAAAGTTGGTCTATTTTTTCCCTGTATTTATTTTATTGCTATTTTCACAAAGTTTTTCTGCAATAACAAGTGTAAATTTGAGTTTCCTGACCATTCTTCTTGCGGTTTGATCATGTCAAAGTTAAATCAAAGTGTTTACGCTTTTTTGATTCGCACCGCAGTAATGAGCTTTAGAAGCAAACTCATATCGCAAAAAGAACAGGAAAAATTAAACAATCCCAAGAATTTTACATGACTCAACACAAACTCACTTCATTGAGTTGCTCTACAGTCTGCCTTAAATTGCCTTCCGTTTCTTCTGCCTGTCTCTTAACTTGGCCCAGTTCCTCCTCGCTAGCTGTGGCCTGGCTCTGAAGGTCCTGGAAACAACAAAACAATTGCCCGTCCAGAAGTTAAAATAGAGACTGGGGACGAGTTTTTAAATTTAATTCAATTAAAAATTGGAGCCCATTACAAGAAAGATTAAAACTAGTCAGTTTACCAATTCAAGTTGGAGGTTGTTTCGTTAGACTGATTACAACCATGTAGAAGGCTTTCAAAAATCAAAACAAATTAGAGACTTTGTATGGATTTGGGGGACGCCGTCTCTGAATTAGAGACGTTTGAATGGAATTTGGGCGACCTTTGACAGCTCACAGCCTGGTTACTATGTAATGTAACATAATCAAACTTGGTGAACGTACTCATTTCCATGCGATCTTTCTGGTGATGGGATTAATTTCTTAATATGAACTAAAGCCTAGTTTTCTTTTTTGAACTTCGGAACGAGCAATTCGCTAACTATTAGACCACCGGAACTGGTAAACAGGTGATTAAACGAATGTAGACTTTTCCAGCCTTTCATAACTCTGCGTAAACCCTGAATCCAGGATTACCACTTATAAACTATCAAATAGTTGAGACCTGCATTTCGACACAATTGCTATTAGAGGCAACACTAACATAAGACAACAATGTTTTCACTTCAATTTCAACAACTTACCTTGATGTCACTTCGAGAATCTTCATGCTCCCTCTCCAGTCGACTTATTTTCTCTTGTTCTTCCTGTGATACAAAATAAAAACACCATATAGGTAAAACTGATTTATTGACGGTTTTGTTTAATATTTTTTCGGCCGTAATGCACGTTCTGAGAACCTTTTCTGTCAATCGATAGTAGGTGCCTGCATGTGTAGCCAATCAGATTGCTAGATTGCTTTTAAGTTTGTGGATGAAACCCTAGTGTGTGACCATTCAAATGAAAGCTATTGAGCAGTACTTTCATGTGGTACTGTTTATTATGCTGTACAAGGTGGTTCTAACTTTTCAGTCTGTGGATGAAACCCTAGTGTGTGACCATTCAAATGAAAGCTATTGAGCAGTACTTTCATGTGGTGCTATTAGATTTTGAAAATGTTGCAAAATGAAATTTAAGATTTTTCTCAGTTAACTGTTAGGGCAAACTGCATATCAACGAGACACGTTACCTTAGAAGCGATTTGCAGTTTACAAAGTTGTGCTTCGTAATTTTTGCAGCTTGCACATTCTTTCTTTAGCTCTTCCTCTAAAACCTGTTATGATTAAAAAAATACTACAAGTAAAACTACAAGTGAACAACAAAAGTCAGGTATTCAGTAAAAACAAAGATTTCCATCCTCACATCATTAACCAAACTCATCTTGTAATGGGCTTCTGACATTTATCGAAAATCAGTTCACACGCCATGGTGGTTTCTCAGACCGGCGCTGTAAGCCCCGATCAAACGGTCACAACATTTATAGGCTATTTATCACAACATTCTCACAACATTTGTTGTGAGCCGATGTTGAGACCGTTTGACCACACCTCTCAACAATGTTGTGAGGTGTTGTGACGAGTTTGAATTCATTTAAACTTTGTCTCAACATCGTCACAACATTTCTTGTGTTCTTGAAATGTTGTGAGGTTGTTGTGGCCGTTTGACCAGGTATGGTCACAACATGTCACAACAAATGTTGTGAGAATGTTGTGACCGTTTCATCGGGCCTTAACTCCGGTTTCCATACCATGAAGCAACTAGGGCTATCGCATAATTACATACCTCAATTTTTCGCTGCATTCCGTTCATTCGGTCCTCCTTTTGCTCCAGAGACGTTTGCAGTTGACCAGCAATTCTTTCTTGTTCAGCAAGCTTTTCCACAAAATAACAACAAAATGGTATAAACCAAAAGGCACACCACTTTAGAGCGTTTTCAGTTGAGTGTCGAAGGTAATATGCACTTGCAATGGTCTATGATTGGTTAAAAAAACTCGCGCCACTTTCTTAACCAATCAGATGCCTAACTAAAACGGTCGTATGCGTTTTCCCGCGCTTAGCGCCGGTTACGTGTATTTGCTTCAAGTTCTGATTGGTTCCTTGTGTTGTTTTCGTTTACTGTGATTGGCTAGAGGGATTACTTTGGTTTTACCAAAACCGCTCTAACCTTTACAGTTAACACAACACAATGACCCCGGCCAGCGCTCGAACCTGGACTGCTCGATCTGGAGTCCAACACGCTAACCATTAGGCCACCGCATCTTCTACAAGTTAAATGAAACCTCAGTGAAAATGTTCAAATTCTTCTTTGCTTACCTTGGTGCTATACTGAGTTTCTAGAGCCGTTATCAGTTCTTGGTGAGCCTGTAAAAAAAAATACAATAAAATAAGTACCAAAAAATCAATACATGACCCAAATTCTTTCCCAGGATCTCTGTCCTCAACGATAAAGGAGGAAAACGAGAGAGAGCCTGGGAACGAGGTCGTACATGACCATGACAATAGAGTAATAAAGTGTGACGTCGCACTAAAATTTTCAAATTATTTTTATCAAGCCTCAAAATCCAATCATTAGGTAAAGATTGCTGCTGTATGATCAGCCACAAATTTCAACTTGTTGACACAAATAGAACAGAAGATATTGAGGTTAAAAGTTTGGTACCATCCCATACAAACCTCTCTAATTTTGCACCTGTTCTAAACTGAAGGAACAGACGCAAAATTAGAAGGGTTTGTATGGAGAAATTAAAACCTGAAGTGCCGCAAATTGCAATGGAGAGCTAAATTTTGGCAAGTGGACGTTTTTTGGCATGCTTCCTCTGAATAGCTGATCAAATTTCATAATTACACAAATTTAATTTTTGTCATAACGTTAGTACTCTATAAAGTTGATAAAGATGTTACTCAGTCAGTGACACAAGCTACTCGGGAAAGAAAATTCCGAGTTCCCCCAACAGGAGTCGAACCTATGACCTTCTGCAAGCTAAATAATTGACAATTATTGGTCCATGAGGTTGAGCATGATAGCCAATCTCGTTCCCAGATTCCTCGTTACCCTTGTCCAGCGGTGGACCTCTGGGGGGAGCGATCCGCCATGACAGGATTTTGGGGTTCTACTGCGCATGTGTTCGACTCCTTGTTTCAACTAACGGACGCCAAGATTCTTGGACTTCCGGTCTTACTGCGCAGGTCAGGCAGATCACTCTATCCCAGAGGTCCTTGTTGGCCGCTCCACCGCTGGACAAGGGTAACGAGGACTCTGGCAAGACCGAAGTTTTTGTTATCTGCCGAAGCTGAATAGATGAGATCGTGAAACAGGTGGTCTCCTTCGCAGTCGTTATTTAAGTCGTCACACAACGCTTCTTTCTAACTTGAAGAAAAACATTGCGTGACGACCCAAATAACGTAAGGACGCAGTCGCTATGAAACAGGGTCATCATTGTTCCATTGTGTTCATCTTGAAGAACGTGACAAAACTGCTACGAAGGGAATGGGGGAGGGGACGGTGGAGGACGATTTGTCACGCTATACAAGATGGATCCACGATCGAGCATGGCTGTTTGACCATCGAATCGCAACAAATTTTGAAGGGATGGTTCACTGCAGTTTATTATGCACACTCACCTCTCCAAGTTCTTTCATGGCATCCTCTACCGATGATTTCTCTTGTTCTAATTGTTGGATCTGATGAACAAAAATAATTTACACTTACTTTACAAATTGCTTTGTACTTCGGATGTGTGGCTCAAGTCTAAAAGGAGCTATGTCAAATATTATTTGTGATGTGCAAAATTATCTTCATATCGGAGGAAAACTTCAAAATAATAGTTTACTAAGGTATAAAAACACCAAAGAGGTGATAACAAACCAAACAGGAACAAGGATGGTTAAGATTGGGGAAGATTGAGACGGATTACGAACGACGAACTTGAAAACATTTAGGCTACTATCAATACATCATCAATCAGAGAGGTGACGAAATTGAGAAAATTAACAGCACAGAATATTAGCGACCTTTAGATCAGAGTACGAGTACGAGATTTTCCACGAGTACAACTTTCGAATTTCAAATCAGTCACGTTCCCAGAGCCATCGCTCCTCCCTGTTGCTTACCAGTAGAGAAGGAGGCTCTAGGAACAAGATTGGTGTTAGACGTGTTCAGTAATGTAAACCCTGTGCACTAGGTTTGAAAAGTCGTACTCGTACTCAATCTCGTAGTCGTACTCCGATCTAAAGGTCGCTAATTGTCTTCTTGACTCCGAACTAACTTTAAACAAGATATGGCAACTGGTAAGGAGAATCGATATTTTGAGCTAAGCATTGAAAGAGTTTATACTGATATTGATAACCTTTCCCTGAAGTTGCTGTTGTTCTTGAACATGTTTGGCACACATATCCTGAAAAACAAGTTAAACAAGGTTTGTATCAACAGACCTATAGGGGAGTTCGGAAAATTGAAATAATACCGTTGGTTGCCTCTAAGCGTCAACCCCTCAGTGGCGCGAAAATATGACTTAAGTTGGTATCCACGTAACGTGATTGGCCACCAAACTGTTAAAGTTTGAAAGTGGGCGCTAGGCGAACTTAGGCGAACAATAATTTGTAACTGTCGACCAGAAACGAATTTGGCTTACAAACATGTTTTGCAATGAGTTAAAATTGTTTGAACGCTTAAAAGATTTATCTAAGCCATGATGAAGCCCGGTTTCATTCAAACTTCAGTATCAATCAACTCACTTCGAGCGCGAAAGTTCGCCTAACGTATATTCAAACTTACTGAATTCTGATTGGTTTAGACAGAGGGCATTTGTCGTTAATTTTTGTTTGTCGAGGGAAAAATTACTCCGAAGATTACCGAAGATCACCCAAGGACCTCCGAAGATTCCAAGGTTGACCCGAAGACTTCAGGCGATTTCCGAAGATAACCCGAACCCTTCCGAAGATTGCCGAAGATGACCCGAAAATTTCCCAAGGAAAAAGATAATTCTCTAAATACCTCTTTTTCTTTTAATTTTCCTTTGACATTCTTTAATGTTCCCATCAACTCTGAAACTTGGCTTTTACCAGAACTATCCACCTCTGACAACTTGGACTCCAAAGATTGCTACAAAGCAAAAGAAAAGAAAGTCAGAAACTTAGAGTTAACAAATTTTTTAGTTTCCTTCATCTTAATTTAGAGCGCTTTTCAATTGCAAAAGCAATTACAATGGCCAATCGCAACAAACGTAAACAACACAATGAACCAATGAGAACTCGGAGCAAATACACGTGACCGGCGCAACCAAGTCGCGATTGGTTTTGTATCTGATTGGTTGAATAAGCGGCGCGAGTTTTTTTAAACCAATCACAGAACGTAGTAAAGCAAAACCAATTGAAAGTAATTCAGCGATTACTTTTGACAGTCAAATTGACAATAATTGCAAACTGCTCTATTGGTGGTTTGCATCAATATTACCAAGACTGTTCGCTTGCATGAACAATATCAGAAAATTAACAGCTTATAGAGCAGGCAGAAAGAAACGTTCTGTCCAAATTATAGCTTTGTATCGTTTTTCATAACCAAGTTATTACGAAAATAATTTTCAGAAAATTACAGTATTTAGTATGCAGCCGCCATGTTGGTGCCCTTCTTTGGGACACCAATATGGCGGCCATAAAACTGTACACGAAGTAGAGTAGATTCTACCATCAATATCATTAGCTTTCACTTCAAAACTCTTTAGATATCACTTCTAAATTATTATCACGTATAAAAATTTAAAAATAACATAAAATACCCGTTTTTGTGACAGTTCAAAAACACGTTCATCCGGGACATCGCAAATTTCAAAATGCTTTATTTTCGAAACGAAGCAATGAATCGATACCAAACTTTGCATAGAGATTAATGTTTTGTATGTGTAGAATATGTGAAAAGAATAGCTTTGTAGAATTAACAGTTTAGATTTTAGAATTTTGATGACGTCAGATGCAAACCAAGAATAACAAATTCACATAGTCAGGTATTAAAATGAAATCATTTCAGGATAACATCTTCACCAAGAACTAAATTCTTCCCAGTAGAAATTGTATGACGACAAATACAACAAGACTTGTGATATCTGACCTTTTCTTGCAAGTGCTGTTTAGTGGTGTTTTCCATGTGATCGCATTTCTCCTTGAGCGACTATAGAAGAAATAAATGAAAATAGCATTCGGAGAGGAAAACATAATGTGATTACAGTACATTGGATCGTTGTGAACTTTGTGGTTTTTGAAATACTTACAGTAATCAAAGTTATGGCACACAATAGGGCCATTTATACGGGAGAAAATAAGACGCGTCTTATCTAAGACGCGACTTAAATAAGCCGCGAACTGATCGTATAAATAGTACACAATAAGCATTCGTGTCTTATTTTAGACGCGACTTAAATAAGACGCGTCTTATCTAAGACGCGACTTAAATAAGACGCGAACTGATCGTATAAATAGTACAAAATAAGCGTTCGTGTCTTATTTTAGACGCGACTTAAATAAGACGCGTCTTATCTTAGAACAGGGTTTTCAGCTGTTCTTATTTTGTCCGCGTCTTAAATAAGACGTGAACTTCCTCGTATAAATGCTTTCGCGTCCTAAATAAGACGTGAACTATAAGTGCGCTGTATCAAAAATAAGACGCGAACCATTTATACGAGATCTTCGCGTCTTATGTCGGACGCGAACGTATAAACGGTACAGTTCGCGTCCTATTTTAAAAGTCTTATTTTCTCCCGTATAAATGGCCCTAATTATATTATAAAGAAAATAATCGCTCAAAAAGGTGATTTCCAGTCCATACTGTGCAGCCTCAGTGTTTGTTTTCATTTTTGTTTTGAATTTGTTGATACGTTACAGACGTAGTGTACATGAAGTTTTTGGGTCCGCCATTACAGATCTTTACGTTTACTTAGGAATGCTCGATGAGCTGAAACGTCGGTTTGGGATAACGTTGAGGTTCTTCTACTCGTTATTATTGTTTGGCAAGGATATCTGGCGTTAATAATGAAGAAAAAGGTAAGTTTGTCCTGGAATTTTTTTTTGGCTAGTATTTACATTCCTTCGTTTGAGACTCAAAAACATTGAAGGGCGGATATTGCGCAGAACAGACTGTAAATCACCTTTAACTAGTAAAACACCGTAAAATTTCGATGCTAAGTCCCCCCCCCCCCCCCCCACCTCCTCCAAAAAATAAAAATAATCCCCACCAAATATTCCCCAACTAACATTGAAAGACATGTACAGAATCAGTTAGGAGAATTGAGATTTTAAGATTTGGTCAACTCACTTGTGAGGTGGAAGCCAGCTGTTCTTTTAATGAAATAATTTCTTTTCTTGCTTCCTGCTGATCTGATCCCAAGTTGGAAACAAGTCTCTCCTGATTACGAAACAAGAAAAAATGCAAGGAAAATAAGCAACATAAACAGCCTGGAAAAACAAACAGTACCACATGAAAGTACTGCTCAATAGCTTTCATTTGAATGGTCACACACTAGGGTTTCATCTACAGACTTAAAATCACCTTGCATAGCATAATAACAAAGTATTTGAATGTCACACACTAGGGTTTTAATTTATCATAGCTTCAGCCTGAAAAGTCATCCGGCTAGAAACACCTTGTACCGCATAATAAACTACTCAATAGAGTTTTAAATGGTCACACACTAGGGTTTCATGCACAGACTCAAAAGTTAGAAACCACCTTGTGCAGCATAATAAACAGTACCACATGAAAGTACTGCTCAATAGCTTTCATTTGAATGGTCACACACTAGGGTTTCATCCACAGACTCAAACGTTAGAAGAACCACCTTGTACAGCATAATAAGCAGTACCACATGAAAGTACTGCTCAATAGCTTTCATTTGAATGGTCACACACTAGGGTTTCATCCACAGACTTAAAAGTTAGAACCACCTTGTGCAGCATAATAAACAGTACCATATGAAAGTACTGCTCAATCAGTAAGCTTTTGCACGTTCACGTTTTAACGAGTTTATTTTAGCTCCTAGGTGACACGTGCATAAATAAAGGATTGATTGATTGATTGATTGATTGATTGATTGATTGATTGATTGATTGATTGATTGATTGATTGATTGATTGATTGATTGATTGATTGATCAAAGTAAAATACTAAATGTACAAAAAACACAAGAAAAAGACACATACCTTTTCATCCAATAAGGTCTTTGTAGACGTCAAACTTAGGGACAGTTGTTCCTTTTCAGTTTCCAGGGATTTTATGTTCTCAGCAGATTTTTCCTTGAACTGCCAATGAAATAGTCAAGAAGAGTTTTAAGTTTGAGAATTCTTCTTTATGTACAGGTAAACCGCACTCGGGCCAAAAAAAACTGGCCCACACTGCCGGAGCTTATCCCAGTTTCTGTAGCATGAAGCCGACTAAGAGTATTGCTACTCCAACTGGATGGGATGCTAGTCCATCACAGGTCATCCCTCCCTCCCCCCCCTAGCAGTTTGTCTGTGAGAGTTAAAGGGACACTGTCCTGATTTTAGCATGATTTTGGGAAGCTCAGAAACATATCTAGATCATAGGAAGTTGAACAATAATGGTTTTATTCTGTAGAATAGCACTCGACAAATGACAGGAACCCATTAGGAAGTGAGGATGACGAACGACAGCGAGAATGGAAATGGATTGCAATATGGATTTTTGAATAAACGTCAGGATGTCAATTTTTCAAAGTTTCAAATTTGGCTCGGAAATCTTTGAAATTTTGGAAAATTTTTGTTGCAGTATGGAATTTCTTGAAGAAATTGCTTTTTATCATTTAGTTAGAGTTTATTAAGTTCTTATTTCATAGATTTAGGGACAATTTCATGCATTTATAACAGTTTTGAGCAAATATGCCTGGACAGTGTCCCTTTAATTGTCTTGCCCAACAACACAACACAGTAACCCTGGTTGCACTTAACTTTAACCCAATCCCTAGTCTGTCACACGAGGAGACAGACACAATTTAAGGGGACAAGTCTCCAGAAACTAGTCCCTTCAATTCAAACCCGTTTGAATTCATGGGACAAGTCACAGCAACTAGATTTTCTGACAAAAATTTCTAGTTCACACGAAGGGACTTGTACTGGGGACATACCAACCTTACTTGATTTATACAGTCAAAGCTCCCGTAAGCGAACATCCTTGGGAAGCAGAAAAAGTGTCCGCAACTGGAGCTGGCCGCTTACGGGAATGTGTAAATACAGAGTTTGTATGAGCTAGAGTTCGAACGTGGTTTTGTCAAGGCGGTCGTAAAGTAGAGCTGTCCACGTACAAGAGTGTCCGCTCAGAGAGCTTCAACTGTATTTTTAAAGGCTAAAGGCTAATGCAAAATAGTTAAACCTAAAAATCTGTGGAATTCGCCCTTTCACTCCCAAGAGTGCTGAGTTCAAAACTGAGTAGAAAATCTTGAAGTTTATTTTGCAAAATTGTCAAAAACAAACAGTACCACAAGAAAGTACTGCTCAATAGCTTTCATTTGAATGGTCACACGGTAGGGTTTCATCCACAGACTCAAAAGGTACAGCCACATTTATTGACTCAAGGTTTGACTCTGGGAGTGAAAGGGTTAAGATATAAACCTGTTGCATCTCTCCTCGTACAACCATTATCTCTTTTTCTTTTTTGTTGAGGGATTGCTGTGCATCTTCAATCTGTTTTTCCAGCGAGCTTTTGTCAGATGCTTTCTCTTGTTGCAGTAATGTCATCACCTCAACCTATCAGGAAAAAATCACCTTTGTAAATGTTGCACTTAATGCTGAAATTCATCATATAAGTTCATCATAGAGCGGTTTTCAATTGAGTGTCGAAAGTAATCCGGAATTGCTTTGGTTTTGCTTTACTATGCTATGTGATTGGCTTAAAAAACTCGCGCCACCTACTCAACCAATCAGATGCAAAACCAAAACCAAAACCAATCGCGACTTGGTCACACGCGTTTCCCCGCGCTTGGCGCAGGTTACTTGTATTTGGTTCGAGTTCTCATTGGCTCGTTGTGTTGTTTACGTTTGCCGTTATTGGCCATTGTAAATGCTTTGGTTTTGGTTTCACGACACTCAATAGCTGTTATTACAGTTGAGCCCGCAGTCAAATATTCTTTTGTTTTTTAAAAAGTGTGCAAACGAGTTAGGCTCGATTTCTGCCGCTCTCTCGAGTCCGGTCTTCGTTCTGGCTCATTTTCCCGAACAGCGGCTGGTAATCAAGCCTACAAATGAGGCTAATGGGTCAATACAATACCAGATTGACCCAGTTCGCCTCGTTTGCATGTCAAACCGCTGACCGTCTGTAATAACTGCTATTGAAAACCGCTCTATACCCATCTGTGTCAGAGGTTACAATATACAGTTCTCTAACAGAAATAGGTACATACCTTTCCTTTAATTTCACCCTCCAGTTGAGCCGACCTCTTTGCATGATTTTTCTAATTCCATTTCCGAGGTCTTCACCTGAATTTCAAGCTTGGTATGGCTTTCCCTTACACTCTCATAATCCTCCTTCAGCTGAGGAAAAAGATGAGAAACAAGACTTTACTACTGTAGTGTAAATAGGGACCTTACGCAACCACGACGCTGACGCCGAGGTGAACGTTGATTAAATTTATATTTTACTTAAGGAGCTATGTCACGATATTTTAAGTCATTTTTGCGAAGTGCAAAATCAACTTCAAACTGAAGAAAGCCTCAAAATAATAATTCACTAAGGTAGAAAAACACTAACAGGAACAAGGATGGTTGAGGATGGAGAAGATTAAGACGGATTGCGAATGACAAACTTGAAAGAATTAGACTTTTTTTTCAAGATGCTCCATCCGTGACGTAGCTCTTCAATATCGCGATAATCTAGATGCATCGAGTTTGTCTATCGGTGCAAGAGCTATCCTCGGCTGAATATGTAAAGATTGCGCTCAATTCTAAACAGACTCTTGTAAAATTCGCCGTGTGGTTCACGTTCGCCATAAAACGTAAATTTTCGTCATTTCACATTGTTGTTTTGCAGAAGAATTGTACCACAGATTTATAATCTAGCGTCATAGGCCCGCAATACATGCAAAGACGCCAGATTTATAATCTACTGTCATATGTCTGCAATGTGTGCAGATTATTATAATTTTATTATATAAACTCTTATATTATTTTTTCTTCTTTTCTGTTCACCTTCATGCTCTGCTGTTGAAGAGCGCTCAGTTCTTTTAGCTTCTCCTGTAAGGTCTCCTGAGATGTTCTGACTTGTTCATCCAATACAGACTTTTCCGCAGCCTTGGCAGCTTCCAGGGCAACAAGGCTTTCACTCTGAAAACAAAAAAGTGATCACCATCTAATTTCTTCTTACAATATCAATACAATGTCAAGCAAACAGGTGATGAGAATAAAGAAAATCATCAACAAGGCCCGATACTGTCTTGATGAACTACCAAATTCTCATTACTAACATTACAAGAAGTGGACGGCATTCAGTTAGGAGAATCAATATTTTGAGCTGGGACATACGATTGGTGCATACATGTACAGTCAAACCCTGTACTAAGAGGTCACCCTGTGGGAATAGCATATATGACCCATCTCAGTTCAGATGATCACGTCATTGGGCGGTGACGTTAAGCTGTTGGCCTCGTCTCCTACATCTCTTCATACCAAATTAGTAGGGGACGTTAAAGAACCCACATCAATGTTCGAAAAGAGTAGGGGACGTAGTCCCCTGTGTTGTGGTCTGGCCTGTTCACATGTATTCACATGTATTCATGGTTAGAGCGGTCTTCAATTGAGTGTCGAAAGTAATCGCTGAATTGCTGTGGGTTTGCTTTACTACGCTCTGTGATTGGTTTAAAAAACTTGTGCCACCTACTCAAACCAATCAGATGCAAAACCAAAACCACTCGCGTTTTCCCGCGTTTTCCCGCGCTTGGCGTCGGTATAGCTTTGTTTACGTTTGTTGTGATTGGCCATTGTAATTGCTTTGGTTTTGGTTTCACGACACTCAATTGAAAACCGCTCTACAGAAAGGCACAGTAATCAGGGTTTCTCTGTGTCAAAAGTTCGCAACTATATTTTTTTGAAGGACTGCCTAGGTTTTCCTTGGAAATCCACCGAGAATGAAGTTTTTGAGGTCTCCCAATGGATGAGTGAACAAAACAGTTTGATATCAAGTTTACTTTATGGGGAGCAGAGATGGTGCAATGGTGAGAGCGCTCACCTCCCACCAATGTGGCCTGGGTTAGAATCCCGGATCCAGCGTCATATGTGGGTTAAGTTTGTTGTTGGTTCTCGTCCTTGCTCCGAAGGTTTTTCTTCGGGCACTCCGGTTTTCCTCCCTTCTCAAAAACCAACATTTCTAAATTCCAATTTAGTCTGGGATCCGAGGGCCACAGGTTTGTCAGTCGCAAGACTGTTAAGTGATATCCTCGTTACAGAGCGAGTTAACAAAGCATGAACACTTTGATTTCATTTTGACATTTCAATTGTGTAACCACCAATCAGATGCGAGATGACACCGCAAGGAAAGCAAATAAATGGTCTGTCTCGATCAGTCACAAAACCATACTTTTCTTTAAATTCTTTCAAAAATCGCTCTGTAAACAAAGTCAATTTATTTATTTTATTTACTCACTTTTTCTTTTACTTCTTTTCTGAACTCTTCCATTTGCTGCAAGGAAATCCTACACTGCGATGAAAGATCTGTAACTGAATTTTCCAGTTTAGCAGAGTTCTCCTTCTCTTTGGCCAGCTCCTCTTCAATCTTTTTCTGCTGTTTGTGCATTTCTTCAATCTTCTTGGAATGTTCTTGTGTTTGAGTCTGTAGAGAAGCTTCCAACTGTTGTAGTCGTATCTGATAACTTTCCTGGAAGATAAAATGCATTTCTGAATCACCATTTTATTCTTTAATTCCTAGCTAGATGATGAGACATCTTCACAACTTTGCCACCACATCAGATGCAAAAAGTGGTCTGATAAAATATCAGGTCTTGCACGCTACACTTGGTCTTTGCATCATGACTTCAAACTCATTATTTTCCTATCCAGCCATTGCAGTCAGTCAATAAGTGAATTATATATTGTCATAATGAAGTTTTTATTCAATAACCATGAGTCGATTGAGAGCATTGCCTGTACTTTATAAATGGTGATGCTGCCTACAGTCGAATCCCCGGCCACCTCTCTTTTACCATTAACAAACAGGATTTTTCGTCCACACTTGACTCTTTTTAAAACATCCCTACAATGTTTGTCACACTTGAACCTAGTTATATGGCCTTAGCTCCCACAAGTCTCCTGTAGCTCAGTGGTAGAGCGTCCAACCGGTGTGCGGAAGGTCATAGGTTCGACTCCTGTTGGGGAACTCTGAATTTTTTTCCCGAGTAGCTTGTGTCACTGACAGAATAATATCTCTCTCATATTTCTACCAAGCTTAAAATATACCATCATTTCTTTCCACAAATTCTCATTCATCAACAAATCTAGCCCTAGCAGTATGCGGGATGTTTGTCACACTTGAACCTAGTTATATGGCCTTAGCTCCCACGAGTCTCCTGTAGCTCAGTGGTAGAGCGTCCGACCGGTGTGCGGAAGGTCATAGGTTCGACTCCTGTTGGGGGAGTAGCTTGTGTCACTGACAGAATAATATCTCTCTCATATTTCTACCAAGCTTAAAAAATATACCATCATTTCTTTCCATCCCTACAATGGCCACCTCTCTACAACAGCCAAGATTTCTTGTTCCGACTGTGCGCCGATCCATACACCTGACTCTTTTTTAAACATCCCAACAACGCCACCTCTCTACAATGACCAGTTAATTCTGCCCCAGGGTGGCCGTTGTAGAGAGGTTCAACTGTATTTTATTTTCTTGCTACATCTCTGATAATTTTCAACGACACAACTCACAGCAGTGTTTTATCAGGTATAAAGACACTCGGCGAAAGAAAGTTGTTACCTTTTCAAGTTTAAGCTGATTGATGACTGTTTCAGTTCCTCCACCAGCTTCAATCTAAAGTTTAAGTAAAGAGAAGTCAAATGTACAACTTGTTAGGCAAAGTCTTCACGAGCCTAGTGGCCCACAACTGCCGGAGCTTTATATCCCAGTTTCTGTAGCATTAAGCGACTAGGAGTATTGCTACTCCCCTGGATGGGATGCTAGTCCATCGCAGGTTACCCCCCAGCATTTTGTCGCCGGTACCCATTTTATACTCCTGGGTGGAGAGAGGCACCGTGAGAGTAAAGTCTCTTGCACAACAACACAACACAGTGACCCCAGCCAGGGCTCTAACCCGGACCGCTCGGTCAGTAGTCCAGCATGCTAACCATTAGGCCACCGCATCTCATGTATAACTTGTATACGAAGTGGACATTTTTGTAAGCGACTGTGGTGCTATAGTGTCATGACAATTTAATTTTTTTTTTTTTTTTTTTTTTTTTTTTTTACAAACAGACTTTATTTCAATACAAAGACAAAAAAGTTACAGAAATTACAAAAATTACAAATTATTTCATATATACAATAGATTAGCTACAACAGCCGCGCAATAGCTGCTGTGCATTAACTTATAATTAGGTTCTAACTTACTATACAACAAGTAATGTAAATCTTAATTATAAATACTATACAGTCACAAATACACGCGTAGTAACAAAAGGAAAATAAAAATTATAAACTTAGAGTGGAAAATTATCTGTCCATTTATTATAAAAAGTTGTTAAAGCATTATTCTTGGTGGAAATGTATTTTTCTATTTGATATTTGATTTTAACTTTAAGTTTGAAACCTTCGATATTTGGAAGTACATGCATCCTCCTGCAATCCCATAATATACTTTACCAATTAACATTAGATAATTTTGTAAGGGGCATGACGATGTTATAATACCAATGATGATGTCTTGTAGGCAGAGGACTTGATATTGTTTTGTTATTGTAAAGTGGTATTGTTCAAAAGTTTTCCAAAATAAATTTGAATACGGACAGTAGAAGAGAAAGTGGTGTAATGTTTCTGGTTCGTTGTTGCAAAAAGTACATTCATCGTGCTCACTATATCCAATTTTAAATAATTTCGTATTAATGTAAAGTATCGAGTTTAAAATTTTGTATTGAAAGGCTTTGACATAAGGCTCGTGCGCTATAGTATGGGGAAGAATGAAGGCAAGTTTCAAATCTTCTAAAGATAAGTTAAAATCATGTTTTAGTCTCTATGCATTATTAGGTAGTTGAGCTTTTTACTAATTATCAAGGCGTAGTAGTCTCATGACATTTTAATATGCTAGTTCCTTAGTGTTGTACACTGAAATCTGAATACACCTGTTATTTTACCCTCGTATCATTGGTCAAAATTAGCCGCATACATTATAATAATTATTATTGAACAATTACAGTAATCTCAAGTGGAGATCGAGACAGTCAAATATATATATTTTTTATTATTGTACCTTAGCAATAAGGTCTGTCCTTTCTTCTTCAAATCTTGCAATATCATCTTTCTTTTGTTGAAGATTACTTTCAAGATCCTTCACTAATGATTCTCTGCAGGAAAAAACCCCAATAACATCAGATACCCTGGTTACGCTGGAAAATATTACTTGCCCTGTCTGAAGTATGTTATTCTTAGTCACGTCAGGCTCACGCTTGAGGCCCATGCACGAACAATCTCGTTCCCAGAGTCCTCGTTACCCTTGTCCAGCGGTGGAGCGGCCAACAAGGACCTCTGGGGCCCGGAAGCGATCCGCCATGACTGGATTCTTGGACTTCCGGCTCTACTGCGCATGTGTTCGACCCCATGTTTCAACTAATGGACGCCAAGATTCTTGGACTTCCGGTCTTACTGCGCAAGTCAGGCGGATCGCTTCCACCCAGAGGTCCTTGTTGGCCGCTCCACCACTGGACAAGGGTAACGAGGACTCTGGGAACGAGATTGATGCACGAACGGCAAAAGCCATGAGGATGAGCCAGAGAGGCAAAGCATGTCGGCGACATTTTCTCCCTTCTGGCCCAGTCTCCTCGTGTGCAGCTTTTGCCGCTCAATGTGTGCCCCAGACAAGAGGCTGCTCACAGGCTAAGTCACATCTCAGTATTTCACTGGACATTCACATGTTTTATCAAATACAAAATTGATTTTATAGTAGAGCTTTTCCTTGCTCTATAACATATGCAAAGTGACATTTTTTCTAGTAAGTAAAAGAGGGATTTTGTGTTTTAAATCTTAAATATGATGTATTTTAACATAGCATAGCACTTATAAGGTTACTGTAAACCTTCGAGGGTGCCTTCCGGGAAATCTTTCCTATGCGCGTTGTTTTAGAAGAAACCCTAGAAAACTATATATCACTGTAAAGGTAATAGAACGAAGAATCCGATAAAAGCAATATTTTTGTCCGTTTTTGTTCTGTTAGGCGTGCGCAAGCCTTCGAACGCAAAACTGACAGGAGATAATGGGCTAACAAAGTGTGTGAGGCTTTTTCAATACTCTCATTGGTTCCCCAAAAAATCTATTTTAAAGTTAGACAATGGATATGTTTTCGATGCGTGTCACGCGCTGGGACGCCACGCGAAAAATATTTCGAATTTCGCGAAAGCCTCACACACTTTGGTTCATTAATGTCGAACAATCATTTTGGCAAAATTTCAATAAAATCCAACAAATCTACATACCCTGTTAATTCATTTGAAGAGAGTGAACTCACACAAAAACAAATCCGGAGTTTTCGGGCTGAAAAGATTTTCGTAGTTTTCACACTTAATCAAAGCGGGTGTGAATGCGGTCATGCCGCCAACCAATAGAACACAACATAGGAATCCCCAGAGAGCCTTGTGACAAGGCAGTTTATTGAAATTCGCGGGGAACGACATTTCCATGCTTAGCGACAGGAGAATATTGGGGAAAGCGAAGTCTGGAGCACAAAATTCATCGGCGAAACCGAATCAGTGGAAAAGAAAACAACCGCAGCGGAATGCACTGGAGGAGCAAAGGGAAAAAAAGGCTGGCAAAAGTGGCGACGAAACTGGAATTCATCCAAAGCAAGCGTTGTTTGCGGCTATAAATGCACGCGGGTATTAAAGCTTTCCTTGATAACAGCCCTTTCCTCTCTTTTCTCCATAAACGGCGTACGGAAGCGTAGATTTTGGTGTCATAAATTACAAGACACAAGTATAAACACAAGAATCAAAGCGACGTGAAATACAAGGCGCAGAGTGAGATTGCCGCGAAAAAACGTCACGGGGAGCTCTGGGTTGACACATTCTAATTGCCTTATAACACTTAAGCGGATTTTTTACTTTTATTTGAAGACACGTTTTTGTCGATAACTCGTGCGCATTTCAAGTTTTTTAAATTATTCTTTTTGTAAAATGCAGATAAAATAGTAGTCATTAATTCGGCTTGAAAAACAATTTTTTCAAAAAATTGTCCCTTGAAGGTTTACAGTAACCTTAAGCATTGACTATTATTACAGTGGAACCCCGATTTCTCGAACCCTCAATTTCTCAAAATCCCCGATTTCTCGAACCAAAAGTTGTTTCCCTTGGACTTGTTTTCACTGTAATTTTACCCCGATATTTTGAAGTTCCTGATTTCTCGAACCAATTTTCGTTTCCCGTGGAGGTTAGAGAAATCGAAGTTCCACTGTAATATCCTCAAATAGACAATCACATTTGCAGATTCGCAATTCAATCACAGCAAGTTTTCACCAATAATAAACAGGAGCGGATCCAGGAAAAAACTTGACCGGTTTTCGGGGCATCCAGTGACATTCTCCCTAGGAAATTTTCTTAGATTTCCACTCTCTAAAATGCCATTTCCAGCGATTTTGAGTGATTTTTAAAAATCTGACGGATTAGCGTAAAACGGTGGAAACCGGTATGGATCCGCGCCTGATAAATTTGATGTCTCACTTTTACCATAACTACTTTAAACGAACCTGTTTTGGGCTTGCCTCTGTTCCTCCTCCAACTGGTTTTGCAGGTTTCGAACTTGTTGATTAGAATCTTCCCTTAAACTTACCTATACAAAGATAACAATATCTACTGTATTGGTTTGAGAGAGAACTAAAATAAAACATTCCAGAAAAAATCTGACTGTTATAAATTTACAATGTTACCACTGATTTCATTGCTATGCGACCTTTGAAGTCAAACGAAGTTGGCAATACACTTGAATCCGTCAATCATGCGTAACGATATGACTGGACATGTCTAGACGTTATTATGCAAATTTGTGTCGTGTAACGCAATCGTAGTCAGTGCTGTTTTCGGACGTTTCTCTGTTTGTATACGACGACAACGGATCCAGAAAAGTTATTTCCTTTGCAAATGGCGGTAGCGAAGTGTAAAAGTAGAAAGCAGTGGCCTTTCAGTACATTACAATCGTGCGTGCATGATTTTGCCACACGGCAGGAGAAAAGCCATATAAGGTATGCATGATTGACGGAAGTCTATTGCCAAGTGAATTTTGGTTTCGAAGGTCGCGTAGCATTGAAATCAGTGGTAAACAATGTCATGTTAATTAAACTGAGTTCAGGGTTTACTTTTTTCAGCAATAGTTTTCCAGAACGTTTCCAGGACTCTAGATTTTCCAGACGCCAAATGCACAAGCTATTTGTTCTTCAACACATCTTTTTCAAATTTTACAGGAATTTCCTCCACCCAATTTAGTTTATTTTATGACCGTTGCTTCTTCATGTAACTGAATGTTCCCTGGAATTTACAGAATTTCTAGTCCTGGAAAATTCCATTACAAAATTCCAAGACTTTTCAGGATTTCAAGGACCTGTACCAACCCTGTGAATTTAACAAATTCAGTGACAGAAAACATATTTACTAACCTCAGAATCTAGTTTGTTTTTTGTTTCATTGAGTTGCTTTTGGACATATTCAATGAACGTTTCCTTCTCTTTTAGAACCACATTAGCCTGGAAAAAGCAACAACAAAGACAATGAGTATTGCCACATCACTCCTACAATAATTATTATTTGTGGGCATCCGGATCCATAGCTTGGTGGAGAGAGACCCGCCCCCCGTACCCAGGGGAGTTTTGTCCTCTCCCCAGATTTCGCTCGCCAAATAATCCAAGATGGCGGCTCCACGATCAATCGTGACAGCGCAACGATTTCAGCACAAAAAATAGAGGGACTGTGAACAGTCTAGACTGTGAGAGTAAAGTGTCTTTTACCCAAGAACGTGCAACACACGGATAATAATAGTTAGCTAGACGTGGAACCTCTACTTTGGGACACCTCTATTAAGGGGACACTTCTTCTTGTCCCAGCAAAATGCTCATATAATCTTTGTATTCACCACCTCTATTGAAGGGAAACCTCCATTAAGGTGACGCAGGACCCTTGCTCTCATTATGTATGTATTTATTTAAAGAGTATGCACGAACCGTGACGACTGATGCCGACCGTACGCGAAATATTCATGAGAAGGTGTTTTTATAACGTTACTATAATCGATTCAAAAAAATTTGTTTTTCGGCGTATTGGTAATTCGAAAGTTATTGTTCTTAGTTTTGCGGCACGTGCAATTCAATGTCCCGAATTATCATAATTAGATTCACAACTTTTGTTGTCATACACTTTGTTGACTCGGTCAGTCTTCGGAACGGGGCAAAACCGGCAATTTTGTGTCCAAGCTTTCGTCGCGGATATATAATTTCAGGAATTGATACACGAGGAAGGTAAACTTAGTGTACTGTATTGTGATGTGACAGAAGCGGAATTGCAAAAAAGCCTTTCAAAAAGAAGATAGAACGTTTCAAATTCTAATTTTCAAAATTTTACTCCTTTGGAAGGCAATAACTTTCAACGAGTCTTGAAATTGCAAAATCTGCTTCTGTCACACATCACAAAAGAGGTTATTATCTACCACTAGGTAATACAAACATTTAATTTAGAACGCTTCTCAAGTTGAAAGCTTGGACACAAAAATTGCATGTTCGCAATTCTAACTTTAGAAGCTTAACGTATCACCGTACAGCGCGATCTGCCAGAAAAACCACAATCATGATATAGTTCCATCATCCGCCAATATCCCTATTAAGTTTCGGGGGAATCGACTTTCAAAATTCGGAGATTTGAAGGTTTAGAAGACAACACCCACCCCAGAAATTAAGCTTATGAATTTATTCATGGGCAAGGGTCCTGCGCCACCTTAAGGGGCCAACTCATCTGCTAATGAGTACAAAAACTATTATTTTTGATCAATTTCAAATGTATGTCATCAGTCCGTTATTGGTATAATCCACAAGTGACAAGTCAAATTGCAATTTAAACAGTCCAAGGTTGCTGTTGCCAGCTTAAATTATGCATTTCATTGTCGCTTAAATAAATGGCTGCATTACAAGTCAAGGAAACATGTATATTTGTCTAGGTTAATAATTAACAACACCCTGCCCAACCTCCATTCAGGGGACCCTTCATTAAGGGGACACTTCTCCTGGTCCCGAGGGTGTCCACTTAATGGAGGTTTCACTGCAATTGGAAACTTTATTTTATTTTATTTTATTTTATTTTTTATCCAGGGTGGCCCATTCAACAACTAGGTTGGTATTCATAGGGGCTCTGCATAACATAATTCTTCTGGTATAATAATTATTGCTATAATTGTCTTTATATTAACCTTAAGCAGTACATTGTTAAAATGCCACAGAGCAGGCAGGGAACAAGTATCACTTGGGGACTAAATCCTGTCTCCAAGACTGGACTGAGCCTGCAATTTTTGTCCAGAAGTTGCTAAGCAACATGACATATCCTCATCGCACTGACTATGCTGGCATGACAATTTTCATAGTACTTGTGAGTGTTAACACTGTTTCTTGATTGGATAATAACAATGGGAAACTCTTTGAGTGGAGTGGCTTTAGCAAATATTTGCCAAAAACTGCATTTGTTTCTCCAACTAAGAGCACATACAGAGAATAATCCAAAGTGTTATGCACAAGTGGAATCTAACAAAAATGTTTTTAGAAAGTCTTTCTCACAAACTGTTAATTTTGTAATATCATAAAATTTTATTAAGATTTTCATGTGCAAGTGCGAATCTTGACTGTCATAGATCAAGTTGATTGAAGTGTTGTGTTCTCAGCATTCATGTTTCTGTTCATTATGCTTCGATATTTCACCGATTATGTACAACACTATTACTTCTTGGTTCATTTCGCTCATACCTGATTGAGATCATGTTGCAGGTTGATAAGATTGCGCTGTTTTTTCCTGGCTCTGTTCTTGTACTTGTTTTCTGTTTTCTGTGGATGCTGATATTGCTGTCTGCAAACTGTCAAATTATATGATCTTGTTGATATTTATTACTTGGGAACTAAAATAATTAGAGTGATTTTACTAAACCCGTGAAATAGTTAAGTACTACACAATTAGATACTATTAGCATTCTCATCCCCAGAGGCCACGATCCTTTTGGTCAGCACCAAGAATCGAGACCTCTGGCCGGTTCCAAAAGTGGAAGTCGGCGAATCTCGGACTAACCATCAAATCTGACAAATCTGATTGGCTGAGAATACAGAACGAGTACTCTGAGCATGCTCAACAAATTGGGACCGGCCAGAGGTCTCGATTCTTGGTGCTGACCAAAAGGATCGTGGCCACTGGGGATGAGAATGTACTATTAGACACTAATTCCATTGTTTTCTTTGTTAGATTTTGACTATTTAGCACTAACTGTTAGATCTTGTTTCACGGGTTAAATGAAATCACTCAAACTGAAATGTTGCAAACTCCAAACAAAATTAAGCAAGCCATCCCTGAAAAAATCAAGTATTATAAACATGATAACCACTTCTCAAACTCATTAATAACAGGGGCACCCAACGACGGTTTTCTCCCAAATGCTTTAAAACACTATTTTAGGCTGTCTGATGTGCTTTTAATGATCTATAAATGAATAATTCTAAGCTGCGCTATAAGATTTATATCTGTTCAGTCATTCCAGGGGAACTTTAGACTTCACGAATTGATTAGGGCTTTTTTAGTCATTTCCCGAAAACCTCATCTCTTCCTTGCTGATTTTTCCTTTCCGAAAATCCTAGCTGACCTTTTTTTGTACTCAAAACAAAATTTTTATCTCTCCGAAAATAATAGGCATTAATTTCCTCATATTAAGAAAGTTTGAGATGATATTTCCCTAAAGAAAACTCCAAACTTTAATCCGAATATCTGAGGCGATTATAGGCCTTCCGAACAGATATTTCACCGAAACGATCCGTTGGGTGCCCCTGTAATAATTCCTCAAGTTAAAACAAAGGAATTCATAACCGTGTCGGAGGTTTCGATACCTGGTCTTCATTATCACAGATTTTTACGATTTTATGCCTCCATTTACTCTTTAGTTTTAGTTTCGATTGAGAAGACATATCAAACACTCAAGACAGTGTTTCATCACATTTCCAAACCCCTCGAATGTTGTCAAAAATACTCCGCTGTGCGTTGTATTTCCAACTCTCCTCTTAGTGTTTGGATATCCCGATGAAACACTGCATGTCTCTTGTGTTTGGTATAATTTTATTACATGATAAACCACCTTTCACATACTGTGGTCAGTATTGAAAAACTATAAATAAGCATTTACAACATTCATGCTGTTTACTAGTTTTACACAACGCAAGAATTAATCATAACGTTGAGTCACCTCTGTACTTGTTCAATTTTTTGATGCCTTTTCCACTTCAAGCTCCTTCGCTTTCATTTGTAAGCTGGATATAAAGGATACAACCACAAGCATTACACCACAAGTTTATGAAGATGTAAACATTTTAGTACTAGTTAATACAGTTGACTCTCTCAAAGCGGACACCACTGTAAGGCGGACACCTCTCTAAGGCGGACATGGATGGTCCCGACCGAATCAAGTTTCTCTTATTTTTCTGTAATGAAACTCTCTGTAAGCCAGACACCTCTTTAAGGCGGACAGCTAGAGCTGGTCCCGAGGGTGTCCGCCTTAGAGAGAGTTCACTGTAATAATAAAATTTTTAAAGCCAGGGAGAATCTGTTTAAATATCAACATTTCCCTTTGGTGATCATTTCCTCAATTCTCATGACCTGTAAGCTTGGCTTTGTATTGACATTATAATGAGAAAATAGACATTAATCAGTCTAGGGCTTAATCCTTTCACTCCCAAGAGTGTCAAAGCTGAAAATTGAAAAAAGATCTCAAATTTCATTTTGCAAGATATGGAAAAACAAACAGTACCACATGAAAGTACTGCTCATAAGCTTTCATTTGAATGGTCACATACTGAAAAGTTAGAAACTCAATAATTGACTTGATGCTTGCTTCTGGGAGTGAAAGGGTTAACAGGCTAACAGTCACACCTGTTGACTTCTGTTAAGGTTGCATTGAATTTTTCCTGCCATGACTTATGTTCTTCCTCCTTTTCTTGTCGAAGTGACGACACTTGTTGTTGTGCTGTGGACAGTTGATTCTGTAAAGTGATTACTTCATTTCCAGATGGTCTGTGTAAATAAAACAGCATTAAGTGAAAAGGTGAATGACTTGTTATAAAATCAACATATGCTTAAAAATATTAATAGGGAGGTACGGTGACCTAATGGTTAGCGCATTGGACTCCAGATCGAGTGGTCTGGGTTCAAGTCCTGGCCTGGGTCACTGTTGTGTTCTTGGGCAAGACACTTTACTCTCACAGTGCCTCTCTCCACCCAGGAGTATAAATGGGTACCAGCGACAAAATGCTGGGGGGTAACCTGCAATGGACTAGCATCCCATCCAGGGGGAGTAGCAATACTCCTAGTCGGCGTCATGCTACGGAAACCGGGATAAGCTCTGGCAGTGTGGACCAGTTTAGCCTGAGTGCTGCTTTACCTTACATACATGTACATGTACAAATGAATGAATGAGCGGATGAAGGAATGGAGATATGGATGCATGGATGCACAGACAAGAAATTCATGTTTAGGGGCTACTGACCTTTGAGATAGCTGTTTTTCTAAGTTTTCATTGAGTCTTGTTTTATCTTCCAGTTGTTCCTAAAACAATAATCAAAATAATTGGAATCAGTATAATTGAATATCACTTGATGATGTTAAGGCTACACTGTCTTGTCATACCAGTCATATTGTAATATACTAGCATCATAGGCAAGCAATGCACGCAAAGGGCTACATCTACATGGCCTTCTGCACGTATTGCATACCTGTGCCTATAGGTACATGTACGCAATGCGTGCGAAGGACTACATCTACATAGCACACATTGCATGGCTATGATGCTAGCATCATATCTAGCATCATTAACATCTATGCATCCTCGTAGGCATGTGTGCAAAGGACTACATATTGGTGTGGTTTCCATGCTCTTCCTAATAAGATATCAGTCATTCTGTTTTAATCGGGGGAATTTCTAAATTTGAGGTACAAACAATGACATCAGCAAAGATTGCAGGCACAGGCAGCAGGGGGAAGTCTACAGGAGGTGGAAAAGAGAAGACAGGAGACAAGAACTGGGAAGAAATCCATGGGAAAAAATTGCATCATTGCATGACATTTTGTAGTAGAAAAGCATAAAGAGGCGGGGGCCACTATAAGGAAGGGGCTGGGACCAGGGTAAAATGTACGGGAAGTGGGAAGTTTAAATCCCTGTCCCCCCTTCCATCAAAGATCACCGTATACTGACTTGTTTACTTCACCTTTAACCTGTTGATTTCTTCACTGACACTTTTCTGTTGTCTTTGTTCCTCTTCCAAAGCAGCCTTCAGTCCAGCATTTTCTGTTGCCTAGCAGAATCAAAAAATGTTTAACTACTACAAGCTTTCAGAGCCGTCACAGTGCCTTTCACAAGTGATGACAAGTGTTAGTTGTCACATGACAAAATGTCTCAGTACAGGACTGGAAGTTCAAAACCACGGTCTCAATTGAGAGTTGGGACCTGGCACTGGATTTTAATGGCCTTCCTTCTCCTTCTCCTAAGCCTGTTGTCCTCCCTTGCAATGATGTGTTTTCCACCTTTAAAGCATGGCCAGTTTGACACGAGCATCAAGAACGACAAAATTTGAAGAAGAGAAAAAAAAGTTCTGAGTCCCTGATTTTTGGGCTGTTAAATCATGTCCTGCAAGCTAAGCTATAAAGAGTAGCTGAACTAATGCAAGTGTATCCATAGTTACCAGCTGTGATGTTCTCAGTGCTAAGTTCATTTGTTCACTTTGACTCCCAGTCTGTGCCTCCAGTGCCTTGGCTAACTCTACCTTCACTTGGGCAAACTCTGCCATGGCTTGAAAACAAAAATAAAGTGAACAAGAATGTTTATAATTATTCAGAATTTATGTAATGCATGTACTGTATCTTTAGCATAAAGAATACTGGAGGGTGTTTTAGCAAGAATTACAGATGGTGTAGTAGAAACTAGCAGTGCCTGAGCTTACAGTGAAGATGATGCTACCGTTGCCACTCAACAAGTTCTTGATTAATTTTTGACATCTTTTTGACAACTTTGATGGGTTCCGTTTTGTGGCGCCACATTTGAACAAGACTAGAAACTAAAACCATTCAAATTTCACGACTCCGCCTCCAACACTCCTTGGATTTTGATTGGCCAAGTCAAAAGGAAACCCATCCGAAAGTCGTCAAAAAAGTTGTCAAAAATTAATCAAAAACTTTGTCGAGTGGCAACAGTAGCGTCATCTTCACTGTAACTCTGGTTTCTGTGGAATGAAGCGACTAGAAGTATTGCTACTCCACCCTGGATGAAATGCCATCGTAGGTAACCTCCGCAGCATTATGTCAAGTTGCCCTGACTGTTTGCCGGTACCTAGAGTGGACCCCCTCCTTATGGCCACCCCGTTAATATGGCCACCTCGTTATTACGGCCACTTTATTTTGGCCTGAACAAAAGCTGTCAGTCATTTTCTTATTTAAAGAACCCCTTTAATACAGCCACCCTGTTATTACGGCCAGTTTTCTATGGCCCGTAAGTATCCATATTACGGGATTCCACTGTATTTACTACTGGATAGAGAGAGTCACTGGGAGAGTAGGAAAGGGGGGGGGGGGGGGGGGGAGGGGGGAAGAAGTGTCTTGCCCAAGAACACAACATAACAACACCAGCCAGGACCTACTTACATTTAACACTATTTTCTTTTTCCGTCATTACTTTTCTGTCTGATTCCTTTTCTAAAACTTCCTTCTCCTAAAACCAAAAAAAATACTACACATTAAAATTGAGTAACTTTAACATTTCGAGGGATAGGAGAAGCAAGATGGCTCTTGCCGTAAAAGCGCTTGCCGTAAAAGCTCTATTAAGCCCCTGGGGGCTTTTATATTTAATTTTAGGCCTCAAGAAGGGGGGCTTATTAGAGAGGGGGCTTAATAGAGAGGGGGGGGGGCTTATTTCAAACCACAAATGTTTGAGAAAATTCACATCAGTAATTTTTCAAACACTTTACTATTACACCACTAACTAAAACAGAACAAGAAATGGGTTATGTATCACCATCTTACAAATGCAACATCATTTATACCCTAACTCAACAATAATTCTGGAAATTAAAGACCACATTTCAATACAAAGTGACTGAAACACCAGAAAATATTGCCTGACGGAAGAGGGGGGGGGGGGCTTAATTGAGAGGGGGACTTATTACAAAATCTGACTTCCAAAGGGGGGCTAAATAGAGCTTTTACGGTAACTCCAGGAGTGACTAAAAGTGTCACTACTCTCCCTGGATGGGATGCTAGTGAGTAGTCCATTGCAGGTTACCCCCCAACATTTTGTCAGGTTGCCCTAACAATTTGCCGGTACCCATTTATATTCCTGGGTAGAAAGAGGCACTGTGAGAGTAAAGTGTCTTGCCCAAGAACACAATACAATGATCCCAGCACTCCGACCATCATTTTGTCGCCAGTACCCATTTGTACTCCTGGGTAGAGAGAGGCACTGCGAGAGCGAAGTGTCTTGCCCAACAACACAACACAGTGACCCCAGCCAGCACTCAAACCCAGACTGCTCAATCCAGAGTCCAACATGCAAAACCATTGCCGTTACGTCTCCCAATTACATGATTGTGCAAACAAGTCTCAAGAAGGTGGACAGGAACAATGTTACATATCCCATCTACCTAACTCATTTTTTCCCTTCTCCCTAGTTTTTTCAGCCATTTCTAGGGGTGGCGAATGGTAAATCCGAGACTTGCCGAGACGCCAAGACCCTGGTTTAAAAATCCGAGCCTGAGACTTAGTGCTCCAAAAATCTGAGCCCGAGACGTAGTGATCCAAAACTCCGAGAAAATAGAGTATACAAGAAACTGCATTTGCAAGATTCAAAATTCGAGACTCCGAGATCGTCCTATTTTTGGCGAGCCCGAGATTCCGAGACGCTTTTTTTTAAGTGCCGAGATTCCAAGACTCGGCTTAAATTTGCCGAGATTCGTTATTTTTGATAGACCATTTGTCACCCCTATTTCTCCCTCATCCCTACCTTTTTGGCCTTTTCTCTATCCTCCCTTTATGCCGTTATATCCCTCCTCCCTTATTAATTTTGCTGATGGCCTTTTCTCTCTCATCCCTCCTCCTTTATGTTGTTTCTCCCTTCACCCTAATTTTTTGGTCGTTTCTCCCTCCTTCCTTATTTTTTGGCCCTTTCTCCCCTTCACCCTAATGTTTTCGGCCTTTTTTACCCTCCTCCCTTATTGTTCAGCCGTTTCTCCATTTACATCGTTTCTCCCTGGTCCCTAACCCATTCCTCTCTCCCCTATCAAGAGACCTTTGCCAGTAAGCTGTTCTTCTCTTCCAGTTCAACTTTCTGTTTAGTGATCTTGTCCACCTCATCTTTCAAAGCAGCAGAGTACCATTTCTCTTCCTTTAATGAAGCATTCATCTCGTTAAGTTCTTGCTGTTGGTACATAATCTCTTGTTGTTTATCCTCCAGTTCTTTAAGCTGGCTGGACAAGAGAGAAACTTCAGACTCCTTCCTCGGAGCAGGAAGCTCTTCGTCAAATGACAGGAAGGAGCCATGTTTTTCACTCCAAATCCTTGTTGTGTCAGGAGGTAGACTCTGTGACACGGGTGCGACTGATGGCGTGACCTAAGTGAGGAAATGATTACAAGATTTCAGTCACACAACACATGTTCTAGTCTCCTTTGCAGCCATCATTTGTGTCGTCATGCAACGCTTCTCCCCACTAATGGCTGCTTAAACGAAACCTTTCCTTTTGTTTTGACAGCAGAAACTTGTGATTGTCTTAACCGTGGAAAGGAATGTGGTTCTGTTATAAGAAGCCGTTGGTGGGGAGAAGCATTGTGTGACGACACAAATAACAATGAAGGAGACTACACATGTCCTGATTCATCAGAAGGCTAGGAGTATTTTGTTTGATTCTAGCCATGTGGCAAGCTTTTATAGATTTGGCAGATAGCGATAGTACAGATCTGGGGTGATGCTTTAGGGTTGCTTTACACAAGCAATGGAGTCAGAATCAGAGTTGGCGTCCGAAGCGCAATAGTCCATACAAACACTACAGATCACAATCAGAAGCATAAGGATCAAAACAGTCTGATCCTTATGCTTCTGATTGTGATTTGCAGTGTTTGTATCTGTTGTGGTTCAAATTTTTTTTGGGTTTAAAATTTTTCAAACCAGTTTGATTTTTATTTTCCTTTGTCTAATATTCATTACGGTACCATAATCTGAAACAAAGGAAAATAAAATCAAACTGGTTTGAAAATTTTAAACCAAACATAAATTTAAACCACAACATATCCATGGACTACAGTCGACCCCCTTTCAAGCGGCCAGTTATCAAAGTCCCGAAACTATTGCCAGTATAATACAGTACAGTGAAACCCCGATTTAACGAACCTCGATTTAACGAAGTCCCCGATTTAACGCACAAATTTATTCAGCCCGGCCAGAATTACAATAAAATGTATGGAAAAGAACCCCGATTTAACGAACCCCGATTTAACGAAATACCCGATGTAATGAACACAATCTAGAAGCCCGAATGTAAATCTACCCCGATATAACGAATAAAATGTCATCACGCCACGGAAGATGAATAATCGCTACAGTAAAATCTTTTAATTCTCTAAGAAAGTTGTCAGCAGTCCCATTTCAGTCATACATGTTGCTAAAAATAGTACTGTCGTGGCCATCTAATCGGCTTTATCTTCTTTGCCTTTAATCAGTTAACATTACGGCAAATTAATTATTAACTATACCCCGAATTAACGAAGTTTTTGGTCAGTTTTCAACAAATTCGTTATATCGGGGTTCTCGATTTAACGAAACCCAATTTAACGAACCAATTTCCTCAGTCCCTGGCACTTCGTTAAATCGGGGTTCCACTGTACCCCCTCTATTAAGCGGCCGCAGCCACCATAATGGTTGTCCCAAATGAGGGTTCTCCTATTGTTTTTACCCTATTAAGCGGCCACCAAGAATTTAAGCAATTGAATACACACAGTTTGGCCTTGTTTTTGAAAAAGGTGATGACAGATTTAAGAGTCCGAAATAGAAGGTGACTGCCAGACAACTAATAAAAACATTCAAACACACTTTTATTATTGTCACTAATATTTTGATTTTCTATCACATTTTATGCCAATTTATGACAAATATCTATTAAGTGACCAACCCCTATTAAGCAGCCACTTGCCATTTCCCCGAGGATGGCTGCTTAATAGGGGTTTGACTGTATTACATTCTGACTCCGATTCCCACTTCATTAAATTCACAACATGATTACTATCTAGTGTGGAATTATACAAAAACTGTCTGGTGACAAGGACAGGACACAACTTACCACTGCGGAATCATTTTCCGTCTCATGTACTTGATCAAAATGAGCTTGCAACTCTCCAGGACTGACGAAACTCTTCATACATAAAGGACAGATGAAATCCTGAACAATAGAAACAGATCAAAAGTGTAATTCTCCTTATTGATTACGATACAATTCTTTGACTATCAGTTGTGAGAATTGGGTGTTTCATCAAGACAGTATCCTAGTTGATGATTATCTATATTCTCATTACCTGTCTACTTTATGTATTGAATAGTATATAAGGAGAATTTGGATGTTGATCTCTCTTGAAGTCTCAAAGCCAGCAACTTCTTAGTCCTTAAATTCTCCTGGAGGAGATGTGCTGGTCTAATGTGTGGTTCCAGAATATATCCTATACCCTCCCCCACGGAAGGTTTTTTTGGTTTGAACCTCCCCTCCCCAGGAATTTCCAGTTTAGCTTCATACTTTCCTGTAAAAAGTTTGGCGTTTTGAGACCCCCTCCCCCTTGGAATTTCCAATGACCTTCCTTGGGGTGGGTATGGATATTTTCTGAACTATACACAATGGTTGCCACAATGAACTGCAGATTGAGTGGTCCAAATTCATGCTGGCTGAGAACGTTGTGTTGTGTTCTTGACCAAGACACAAGTTTTAGTCTCACAGTGCCTCTCTCCGCTCAGGAGTATAAAATTAATGGGTGATGGTGAACTGTCAGGGCAACCTGACAAAATGCCGAGGGGTGTACATAATAGGTCATTTCCGAGTTGCCGTTTGCCTCTGTTTCAAAACGAGTCCTGGACGGTGCACAACCTTTGTTATGGAAATTAGTTTGATTTGCATAATAATGCACATGCCAGTAAAACCAATTACCATAACAAAGGTTGTGCACCAGGACTCGTTTTGAAACAGAAGCAAAAGGCAACTCAGAAATGGCCTATTAGCCTGTGATGGACTAGCATCCCATACAGGGGGAGTAGCAATAATCCTAGATGCTTCATGCCATGGAAAGTGGAGTTAAGCGCCAGCCTGTCGAGCCACTAGGCTCCAAAAATGCTTTACTAACTTAATTCTCCTTGGGAGTTAGTAATTAATCACAGGTGTGGATTAACAAGTTATATAAAATTTTGGTCATATAACGCGCACTCTGATTGGTCAATTCGAGTTCATTATAACTCGATAAAGCATGTGCCCCTATGTCACGTGCGTGCTTTATCACAAGTTTGAGCGCACGCAATTCCATTAACATTTTATAAAGGAAATAGTAACTTACCTCGTGCATTGTTGAGTTATATAATCACTTGGGAATATTTAAGAACACTCGAGAAGTGTGAGAAGCGCTGGGCTATGTCTTGTGCTTCTCTAGGTACTTCTCTCGTGTTTCTTAAAAATTCCTGTGTGTTTATATAACTCATGATGCACTCGTGCGTTTACTATTCCCTTAATCATTCTCACCCCACTTGTTGGTGCTGGCTCACTTTCGATATGAGCTGTTTCAAAATGGATTTGAAGATCCTCTGGGGAGTTGAAGGAGATCATACATACTGGGCAGATGAATCCCTGATTGACATGAAACATAACCACACAAGAAACGTTTGAGAACTCTGGTGGGTACTTTAAAAATTTAAAATTATTCACAGCCTGCATATGGTAATCTGCTTGCGAAGTATCATTCTATCTTCTTGAAAGATTAGAGAGTCACTGCTCTCCTCCCAGGGGGGGGGGGGGGGGGGGGTGGGTGGCAACCTCGTCCCCAGGGCCATCTCCGCTTTCAAGATGGCGGGTGGCACGAAGACGACCCTGGCGAACAGCAGGTCACGTGTCTCCAAAAATAATGGAGATTTTGATTGTGTCAAAATGGCGGCGAGCTCGCGATTGGCTAATTTTGTGGTCCACGTGACCTGCTGTTTGCCAGGGTCTTCTTCGCACTGCCATTTTGAATGCCGAGAAGATGCTGGGGACGAGGTTGGGGGGGGGGGAGGGTACTCCCTATAATGGACTCCGCCCAAAAGGGTAGATTTTCAGGCTGGAGGTATAAGATAAGATTAAGATACTTTATTTAACCACGTACCACTGAGGAGCTAAAAGAAGCTCGTTAAAAACGTGAACGTGAAATTATAAATAAGTAAAAATTAATGGTAAAAATTATTACATACATTAAATATTAAATATTCAAAACCTTTTTATATTGTATCTTCCATGATAAAATATTATAAATGATTAAAAATATCGTTCGGACTAACGTTACCCTCCCCCTCCTACTTTGTCACAATATCGAATCAATATAAAATTTATTTAAAATTTAAAATTTCCTCACATTACAAGATCTAAAAAAGTATGCCCTCTTAATGACCGTTTAAAAGTTGTTATGTCTTTAGATTCTCTTATTTTAACGGGGAGTGTGTTCCATAAAGTGACGGCTATAATATGTAAATGATCTCTGACGCCACTTTAAATTAAAACCAAGGATGCTGCAATCTTGTGCTTGAGCCACAAAGATTATATTTTAACTACTTTCAAAATTTATATAAAGGGAAAATTGTCCATTTAGGTGTTCAAAAGGGCCTTTCCAAATACCTCAAACTGACACACCTAACAGCTGATTCATCAATATTTTAAGGGGCTACTCGAGCGAAAAGTTTAGTAAAAGTCATAAAAGGGATGCAGTGTTTCAACTGTAGGTATGTGAAAGGGTACCATTTTCTATGGAAGGTAAATGAAAGGGTTACCTTTTCTGTCAAAAATGGTATTTATAAAAGGGTAACTGGGGGTTTGGATCTCGGGGCGAAGCCTCCCCGCGTATAAAACTTTGTTGAGTACACCCCCTCCCTACCGGGCTCTCCTCTTTCATAATTTTTCAGGGACAATTAAAGAGGGTTTTGTCAGTGGCATACAGAGATGGAATTCTAGTTTTTATTTAACTATGTACATTGTAGTTTTTCCTCTACACTGTCATGGTGGGTTAGTTCTACAATGCTTTGCAAAAAGAGTTGAGACACTCTTCATTAACAGGGCCACTTTAGACATTTTAACAATTATACCTCGTCTTCCCCCCTCCCCTCTTATCAATGTTGTCTGAATTTCGGGATCACATCCAAACCGTTAAGCAACAACATTGAAAGGTGGAGGGGGGTCAGAATCAATGTTATTGTTTATTCTTTCAATGAGGTCATGTTTTTTTAATAAAAATGCAAATTTTGGGGGAGAGTGTCTCGACAATTTTGCAAAGCATTGTAGGTTAAGCATGACAGCAGAGCTCAGTTTTGCATGGAACATACTGAAACCTGGATTGCAAGGGACTCAGGCTTCGTTCACATTGTACCGGTACAGGTTGGATCTGTGCAAGTTTTACACTTGTTCACACTGTCCCGGTATTGCATGTCCGAATCTTTAAAAATGGCGTCCCCGGTACGAAAACGTAATCGTTCAACCTGTTCACATTGTGCCGGTACAACGAAAATGGAACCGTTCAACCTGTTCACATTGTGCCGGTACAACTTTAGACCGTTACGGATCCAAAACTGTACCTGCTCCTGGAGCAGGTACAAAAATTGCACAGATAGGCAGTCCGAAACCTGTCCGGATAGCAGTTTATAGTGTGAACGGAAGGCCTATCCGTGCAAATTTTGTACCGGATCCAAAGTGGATCCGTAGCCTCAGTATTCCAGCATTCTGATGATCCAGTTTTCTGGATTCAGTACAGATAAACAGTTATGCATTTGTGAAGCATCTTGTATTTCAGCCGAGATCGAAAGATTACGAAAGTATCCAGCTGGAAAACATGACACACCAGGGTGCTTACGCCAAAGATCTTTGGCATGGGTTTCAATGCGGCATACAGTACAGGGCACATGCATGTACATGGAATGCACCCTTGGTGTTGTTGTAAGATTAAATAATAAGGCACAATGGGACATTCCATTTTATATCCACACCCCCACCCCCCCCCCCCCCCCCCCTCCTATTGAGGGATTTCCTGTAAGACCCCAAGTGATAAAACATTTCAGAGACGCCAATACCCCCTCCCCCTGGAAATCTGTGCATTACCAAGGAAATATGTGAAGAACAAAAAAAAAATGCCATTAACCCCTTGGAAATAATTCCGTTGCATTCAAAAATATTTCTAGTCTGTTCAAAACAATCAGTCCTATTAAATTTAGCAATTTATTTGAGACGAAAACTGAACCTGCGAACGTGAAAGGCAAATTTTCAAAACTGGGGAATATCACTTGGGGAATATCACCCGGATATTCCCAGTTTTGGCTGCGTCACGTGACGTGTTTTGACCAATCGCGCGCGAGAAAACATTTTGATGGATTATAAGATCACAATATGGATCGATTTCATTTCGGTGTAGTTTTTACTACGGTCACTCATGAATATATTGCACCTATACAAGAACAGTACGCGTATACAAGTGTATAAACTGCATACTTACGGAGGTTTCAGTGAGAGATTCTGGCTGGTTTGTCTTTGTTAGACTGTCTGGCTGTGGAACATGAACAAGACATAGTATTCACTTCATGACATCTGACTGTTGTATGTCGTGACCCGAAAATTATACACGAATTAGTGATCAAATGTTCAATACCTGGTCGCTGTCCTTTCGTTTATCGCGCCAGCGTTTAAACATCTTGAATTTCCTTAACTATGCGTTGAATTGAAAGCAAATTCTTGACTGTTATTCTACAATAATCGAATAAACAGTTCAAAATTAGTGGACAATTTGTGGAGCGTGCCTTTTGAACGATCGAGCACCAAAACAAAGATGGCCGCCATACTAACAGCCGCTGTACAAAGCAGCGCCCGCAGACAGAGTAGTTCCCAGATCCCACTGCGCACAAGAAAGGGGGCTCTTTCTATTTTCCCGCCATTTTCGACCAAAAATTCCGGTTTGAAATTCAGGAATGTTAGAACAACCTCAAATGGTATATATACCCAAATTTCTGACACTGTTTTCCGGAATTTTTGGTCGAATGGAAAGCTATACTATTGATTGGCAGGTATCAATCTGTGCGCTCCCTAGGGACCTACCGCACCAATCAGAGACTCCGTTGGTGGGCGAACGGAGTTTCCCAAACGAACAATGAGTGCGGGCAGGCATATTATTCGCCCCCCTCCCCCTCCCTCGCCTTTCTGCCTGACTCCCTCTCCATTCGTCGTTCTTTTGCACGCGCCCCAAGCCTCCAATGTTTTCCTAATCCAAGATGGCGACTTATAAACACTTGATGGAATATTCAGCGCTCGCTCACCCAAAATACACCTGTTTTGCAGGCTAATATGCATGGTGCTAACCAATAAGAAATGCAGCATCTGCTAAAAAGTACTGTTAATTGCCAAATTGGTCAATATTTTGCACTGCACCCCCACAAGTCATTGATAATAAATATAATATACTCACCACAGGATATTGCAATTTTGGACAATCTGATTGGTTCCCTACTCAAGGCATATGAGGCAATGTACCATTACTACCTTATTTGGGAATCCTGCTAATTACGATAAATATCCCATTTTTCCTCTGTTTTTTCCTTCCGTTCTTTCCCCAGTAATTTTTAATTGCAATATCCTGTGGTGAGTATATTATAAAACAATTATTCCACGAAATCGAGTCGTACATTAACTCATGGCCAACGAGGCATAGCCGAGTTGGCTATGAGTTCATGTATGACGAGATTGAGTGGAATAATTGTTAAATAGCCTCCTCAGACTTTCTTGCAATCTCTCCTTGTTCGTTGGGGAGGAGAGATTGCGTGACGAGCCAAAAGAAAATCTGCGAGGAGGCTATTGATAAACTGCTCTTAAAAAAATGCAGAAAGGAATTTTATTACAAAAAATAATTTCATTTTTACACTTTATTCCACACACTAAAAAATAGTTACATGTAATTCTAAAAGCGTTTTTATGCACTGAGTAAGTCTACCCTAAAACTCTACTGGGACCATAAGTCCAAATGAGCTAATGGTTCAAAACACAAGCCATTGATTGATAACTTTACTTAGAATCAGAAAAGCGTGAACATTTTAATTTTATTTAATGCTTGGATTTTCCTTTGTCAAAAATTGGTCTATCTTTTCCCTGTATTTATTTTATTGCTATTTTCACAAAGATTCTCTGCAAAAAACAAAGTGTAAAGTTGAGATTCCTGACTATTCTTCCTGTGGTTTGATCATGTCAAAGTTAAATCAAAGTGTTCACACTTTTTTGATTTGCACAGTACTTGGCATAAACTCAAAATGTTATTCAATTAAATGTTATATCTGTAAGTAAATAAAACTTAATTTCAACAGGGTGGCCCATTCAGTTCTAAGGCTGGTATCCTGAGGAGCCCTGCATCTAAAAGATACATAACATTAAAATTTAAGAAGCTAAAAAATTTAAAAAATACTATATGCTAAATATTACAATAAGAAGCTAAAAAATACTTAGCCAGTTCCAGGCGTTCAGATAGTGGGGGAGCGACTCGAAAAGATGCACAAAGCACAAAGAGCGGCAAGAGACAAGAGAGCGCCTGCAAACATCTTTTTTTTTAAAGCTCTTTCTGCCCACTTTTAATGGACCACCTACTGTGGTCCCATAACAGAACCTCTGTTATTCACGTTTTGTGGTTTTCTGCAGTTAAAATTAGTTACATACACGACTGATTCTTACGGCATTTGCTGTTCTCTATTTAAGATAAAACATCGAAAATATCAGGTGTCAAACCATCTACAGGGTGAAAGCCGGAAAACCTTGCAGACCAAAGTCGAACAGCTCTAACTTTAAAAAATCCTCCTAATGGTCTTTAGAAACACACATGAAATGTAATATTTGGAATCTGAATATTACATTTAGGAGTTTTTTAAAGTTAGAGCTGTTCAACTGTGGGCAGCATGGTTTTCCAGCTATTGCCTTGTAGATGGTTTGACACCTGTTATTTTTTATGTTTCCACTGATGCTTTGCTAGTAAGGTTTCTTTGGATCTTAATTGTTTAACCCATTCACTATTTGTGGTAAAACAAGTCGAGACATGAATTGATTCTCGAATCGATCTTTTTGTTCTTCGCAAAGGGAATCGGCATGTGGGAAATCTTATTTGTGTTCTTTACAATAATGCAATGATTTCAAACTCCGTGCGCGAGTCGACGAAAGATCTCTCGCCTCCACCATATCGCATTTCTCATTAACATCAAGAATGCTGGAGTGTTGACAGTAACTGTCAAAACTGACCAATCAGAGGGTACACCAGAACCTGGTATACCGGAATGAGCTTTTGTTAAAAATGTTTACAGGCGTTCTTTCGCCCCCTATCCCCAATCCCCATGCCTTTTATTCACTCCCTACTCTTCACACGTTTTTTGTGTCGCTCCCCAAATATCTGAACGCTTGAAAGAAGCTAAAATTATACTATAAAATACGCTTTACAATACTATGCTAATTACAATAACAGGCTAAAAAATATAAATAATCTTATTTTTTTCAAACCATTATGTTTTCAAAAACCAGTAAACCTGAATGTTTACAAACCTGGATATTTCCAAAAATAAATTTAGTTTTTTAACATTCACTCAAACCATTATATTTTGTCCTCCAAATGGAATTTTTCTAATTCTTTCCCAGGGTAAATAGCAAACCCACATTTCATAGAAACAGGATTGGAAAACTTATAGCCAGGTCTCACTTGAAAACATTGGACCAAGAGCTACAATACACTTACAGACAAATAAATCCTTGACTCCTGAGTGTGTTTTCGTTTTTCATACCAGTATAGCTATGATGACAACCTAAATTATTAAACAATGCTGAATGCTACAGTATCTCAATTTTGATTGGCTATAAAAAGCCCTCTGCTAATTGATTGGCTAATTCCAGATGGCACTGTGTCATCGCGTCATATCTACAGACACTGGTATTTATGCATGTACATGTAGGGATGATGCGTTTTTTTTAGACAATGGTTTTTACACATGATGTCGATTGACATCATGCACGTATACCGCTTCAATTATTAGCGGAAACGAAAACGAATTAAACTATTCAACAATCCACAAAGGAAAAAGCTACAAAACGCTGCAAAGTTAACCCCGAAATGATGATTTCGCTTTTTAACTGTATAATAAAACAATAAACAATTGTTGGATGAGGTTGAGCATGATAGCGAGAATTATCAAGGCCGACGGCTTTGGCAGATAACACAAATCTCTGCCTTGATAATTCTTGCTATCATGCTCAACCTCATCCAATACAATAAATGTACTTGTTAATAATTACTGTAAAGCTGCCAGTTTTCCAGATATTTTGTTCATCATGAGATTTGCCAGACGCAGTTAAAGGGACACTGTCCCGGCGTATTTGCTCAAAACTGTTATAAATGCATGAAATGGTCCCTAAATCTATGAAATAAGAACTTAATAAACTCTAACTAAATGATAAAAAGCAATTTCTTCAAGAAATTCCATACTGCAACAAAATGTTTCCAAAATTTCAAAGATTTCCGAGCCAAATTTGAAACTTTGAAAAACTGACATCCTGACGTTTTTTCAAAAATGCATATTGCAATCCATCTCCATCCTCGCTGTCGTTTGTCATCCTCACTTCCTAATGGGTTCCTGTCATTTGTCGAGTGCTATTCTACAGAATAAAACCATTATTGTTCAACTTCCTATGATCTAGATATGTTTCTGAGCTTCCCAAAATCATGCTAAAATCAGGACAGTGTCCCTTTAAACTGTGAGATCATAAGAGATACACCAAACCATGAGATTGACAGTCAAACTCTGAGAGTTGGCAGGTTTCTCCATCTGCATTGTTTTTCATATTTGCACTTGTTTTTGAGTATAATTAAACTTGCTATAGCATCTAAATTATAATTATGTCCTAGACTTATGAAACCCAAATTGAACATCATAAGCAAAGATCATCATCATGAAAGTCCTTGCATTCAGCCAAAACATCTCTTAATATTCGCAGAGTAGAAATTTGGAAAACTTCATTTCCTACTGAAACATCTTTACAGGGTTTCCATGTGTTTTTTATCAATGTCATAAGCCTGCAGTGACATTCCTGGTTCACTTTGCTCATTTTGGAAATGGCCAAAAACATATATTTGGCCTTTGAAACTCACAGTACTTGCAAATCCTCTTGGTTCAACCACACTTGGAATGCTGGTCCACATGTTGGTAGCGGGATCGTACATTTCACAGGGATCTCTATCTGCTGAATGCCGGCTAAGGCCTCCAAACACAAACACTTTTTGTCTAATGGCTGCACCACCAGCACCTGCTCTCTTTGCAAGAGTTGAAGGAAGTTTATCCCAGGTATTGTTTCTGGGATCAAACTTTTCAACAATATCCAGGGGTGAACCAGTTGTACTGGAACCTCCAATAGCATACAAATAAGTTCCGTCAGCCACTGCACACACACTTCCTCTAGGACCACTCAGGGGAGAGACTTCCTGCCACCGATTTGTATCAGGATTGTATTTCTGTACAGTGCTAATACGACTACTGTTTTTGTCTTTTCCACCAACAACATACAAGAAACCCTGGAGTATAACAGCAGCTGAACGATGGTTCACTGTTTCAGGAGCCTTTACCGGAACCCACAGGTTACGTGATGGCTCATAGTACTCTGCTATGTTACCATTTCGGTCCCTGCATCCTCCAATGATGAACAATTTACTGTGAAGCGAACTTATGACAAAATAATGAGAGAGACGTGTGGATAGCACATCAGCAAGCTCATACCACTTGTTTTCAGAAGGAATGTAACACAGTGTTGTCTTTCTTCCGCAAGCAACTATAGCATCTTCGTGGGTCTTCAGACAATCTCTCGGGGACTGAGAAAAAAAGCACTCATCTGTACCATTAGCAACCTCTTTCATGGAATCAACTAGAAACTTTGTGCATGCTGTACTGGCAGTCACCAATGGATGCTGCAAGATAATATTGACCAGATAGCTGCGTGACACATAAATACAACGAACATCATTGAATAACTGCAAAAAATCTTGATCTTCCTTGTTCCTATTCTTCTCCATCCACTTTACAATCACTTCAAAAACTTCTTCCTCCTCTTTCACGATGATTTCATCACTTGAAATCCATTCTTTGATTTCTTTGCTGCTCAGATTCAGAAAGTCTTCACTTCCAGCTACAGCAACAAAGTTTGCAAGAATGAAATCCCTTGCTCCCTTCAGTAGTTCTTCCCACTGGTACTTGATGGCAAAATAATAAGCCATGATACAATTGGAAACATCCAGTGTTTGTACCATAAATTTGCCCGACAAAGCTTTGAGACCAGGAATCAGCAAATAATCTGCTTGTGCAAACATTTCGTATGCATTCTCTTCAGTAACCTCAACATGTCCTGTGTACAGATAGTCCAAGACTTCTTCCATCACAGCTTTGCTCGTCTCTTCCAATCGGATCACTCCTTCTTTCTTCTCTTTCATTTCAATGCTGAGAGCGTTGAAAAAGAACGGACTTGCTGCACATAACACGTTTCTGTGAGCTTTCAAACGAGCTTGCTTGTCACCGGAGCCAACTTCAAGAATCATATCACAGAAATGTTCGTTCCTTCGCTGAATATCGAGGCGTTTCATCATTTCTGTACAAAAAGGATGCTCCTCAGAGTCTGCAATTGGTTCAAGTAGAGAATCCATGAGCAGGCTGATGAAATAAAACTGATTTTGGAAGATTTTGGAACGATTGCAAATGAACCACAGAGAAAATCGCGCCACGCGCCAACACAACTTGTTGACAGCCGCTGTACAAAGCAGAGCCCGCAGACTGGCGACGACCAAGTAAGGAGACCGTGTAATCTGGGTACGAGTCCCGGGGGGGGGGGGGGTACTCCCTTATATAAACTATATAGGTTAAGGTATGTGCCGCCCCAAAGGGTATGGTTTTTGAGCCGTTTTGGTCTGAAATAGGGTATAGATTTTGACCATTTTGGTCTGAAATAGGGTATGTTTTGCCCCGAGGGGGGGGGGGGGGGGGGGGGGGGGTACTAAAAAAAGTTTTATACGGGGAGGCTCCGCCCAGAGGTCCAACCCCTTACCCTTTCATATACCATTTTTCACAGAAAAGGTACCCCTTTCATATACCTTCCATAGAAAATGGTAGGTAGTCCATGGACTGGGGGTCAGTGTTCTGTACCCCTTTCATATACCTTCCATAGAAATTATGAAAATGGTACCCCTTTCACATACCTACAGTAGAAGCACTGCATCCCTTTTCTATATCCTTGTAATGAACTTAATGAACAATATATATCACCAGAAATCATCAAGCATTATGGTAGAGATGTTAACCAAACAATAATATCATTTACTCGTGAAATCCCTACCCTTTCATATACTTCAACTCGTGAAATCCCAACCCTTTCATATACTTCAACTCGTGAAATCCCTACCCTTTCACATACCCCTTTCGGGCGGAGCCTCCCCGTATAGTCCATTATAGGGAGTACCCCCCACCCCCCACCCCCCCGGATGTTTTGTGCACTCTGGTCTGGAATTTTGTTTGGTTTTTAGATGAAACCAGGAGCGAGGCCCCATTAGGGGTTATAGGGATACGGGATATTTGAGAAAAAAATTATAGGGATACGGGATACTGAAGGAAAAAATTATAGGGATACAGGATATTGGAAAAAGATATATTGGGATATTCAACAGGAACTTTCTTCACAAGATTTCTTAACGTTTCAATTAATCAAGATTATTTTCAAAAGAAAATAGTCAAAATAAAATAAATTAACAATAATTAATGGTAATACTGATCAAAATGGACCGATATGCTGCCAGTTTGTACATTTTCGGTAATTTTCATCAACTTCCGGTTCCTGTTGTGACCTGTGGTCGAACTGGGTGGTTACCTAGCAGATTGAAAACTTTTTGCAAACTTTTTTGTAACGGGAAATGATGTCACCAGTATCAGGGATACAAGACCACATAATTAAGGGGATATGGGATATTTAAGAAAAAATTAAAGGGATACGGGATACCCAGACCCCACCTAATGTGGCCTCAGGAGCCCATTACCTCCTGACGAAACTGTTTTTTCATTAACATCGGGGAATTTGAAGCCCTTTTCAAATGTTTGCGCAAATGGGACCCATTCCTAGGTAGCTGAAGTCATGTATAAGACACGTGTACTAATTTTATGGGTCTGAAATAGGGTATCGATTTTTGGGTCAGGTCTGAAATAGGGTATGGAAAATCACATATTTTGGTCTGAAATAGGGTAAGGGTTTCAAGAAGTGGGCCGCACACCCCCACCAAAAATTTCAGGGAGAACCCCCCCCCCCCCCCCCAGGGTACAAGTTCATGATGTACTGGCGGCTGCAGGTCCCTGCAGGTTGCGGGTTGGAGGCAGGTTGCGAGTTACAAGAAAAAAAATGTAAAAAAAATAATAATAATAATAACAATAATTTAAAAAATATATTTCAATCAGGTGTTTATAAAAAATCATTTCAGGTGTTCTCGTTTCGGGTCTTCTGCGGAAATCTTCAGGTCAACTTCGGAAATCTTTGGGCCATCTTCGAATATCCTCGGAAGTCCCCGGAACATCTTCAGAAGTCTTCAAGTCATCTTCGAAAAACTTCTGTCAACTCATACTATGAGTTTAGTCCAGTTCTAAATCTTCCAAAATAATCTTCTGAGGTTTTTTTTCTTTTTTTACACAAAAAGGACAATTTGTTTTTAAATTTTAATTATATTTTAATTATTATTTTTTAATTTTTTTTAATTTTTAATTTTTTTTGTAACCTGCAACCTGCAGGTTACACCCTCCGAGATCTGCTCGCACCGCAAACAGCGAGGTTTTCTGTTTATATATTTTTGTCTTTCTGTTTTGACTTTGACTAATCTCAAACTTTACAAAACATTAGCAGAGAAAAACACTTTTATACAAGATAAATGAAAAGCTTGATTAACTTTTAATCCTGGATTAGCGTTTAAATAATCGGCTTTCAAACAACTTGACATCCCCTCTCAGATAAACCTGTGTTCCATAGATCACAAACAGACAAAAAAATATAGATTAGAACTCAACATGCTGCCAATATGAAATATGGATGACGAGAATATTGAAATAATAAGTATTTGATACAAAATTATGAAGTTTTTTACTCAATGACGATAATGTTGAAATCACAGAAAATCAGTGATACTGAAGTCAAAAATAAATCAAAGCACACTGGTACTGGAAACCCTTCTCACCTCAATAATCGTTGAGCATTTGGCCATTAAATGTCATTCTTTACAAATGGGGACGGTATTTCTTGCCCCGGGGGGGGGGGGACTTCGATATAAAAGTGGCGGGGGTGCTCGTCGTACCTTTTAGGGGTTAAAATTCATGATTTGGTACCGTTTAGGGTGTAAAATCTAAATTGACCACCCTTAAAGTTAACGCGGTACCTTTTAGGGTTGCTGAGCCAGAAAAAATATGACACTATTAAAGAATGTTATATTGTCAGTTAATGTGTTGTTTTTAGAATTGGTACCTCTTAGGGGTGAAAATTATTGGGGCCACGCCCACAAAAAAAAATTTGGTACCTTTTAGGGGTTCTTTTCAAAATTTTCGACGAGCACCCCTGACCCCTTTTATATGGGAGTCCCCCCCCCCCCCCCGGGATTTCTTGCTGTTGGGGGAGAACAGGGAGCTCTGAACTTATACCACTCACCATGGTTAAATTTTATTCCCGGTTCCCACCCCTTTGTGCTTTTTCTACTGACTCGTCCCCAGTCATCTCTCTTGTCTCCTCACATATAATAATAATTCATTATTAATAGGAGACTGAGAGACGGCTGGGGACGAGTCAGCTTTTTCTATACTGCGAAATATTATGCAACTTCGTATAATTTTTTCCTATTTCTCCGTTCCCGCCCTTTTTTTTCTGCCTCCCATAGACTTCCTGCCCTCATTCCTCCCAGGTTTCTGCTCCCTGCCTCCCCCCCCCCCCCCCCCCCCCCCCCCCCATGTTGATTTACGCAGGCTAGCTGTTCAATAATATTTAGTCCCTTGTCAGTCCTCTTGTTGGTTTCTGGTTTCTTTGCGTGTGTTTTGCGGAGAGACTAGGGATAAGAGGCACATAGGATACCCTAGTCTCCTGCGCAGCCGTTATTTGTCCTCGTCACGCAAACGCGCTCCTCCCCACTAGGAGCGCGTTGCGTGACGAGACAAATAACGGCTGCGCGGGAGACTAAGGATACCCAAGCTTGGTTGAGTTTCCGCTCCTAAAGAAACTAATTTTTTATATATATATAACTTAGTGGTGGGTTGGGTTTGGGTTTCTTTTTTCTTACTGGGGCTGGGCTGGGTAGATAGGCCTAGCAAGGGACACCATGTCCAATTGCCTGTTTACCTGCCATTGACGGATTAAGTAAATAAATAACTAGTCCGAAACCGTGCACATTTACTAGTAAACTGGACAGTGGTACGTGACAAAACCACACAACAGTTTCCTGGTGCCAACCAAAAAAAAAAAGTGTAATCCTCTGGTAAAGATATTGGTCAATATTCCCACCCTCCCCCCCCCCCCCACAAGTCATTGATAAACTGCTCAAAAAATGCTAAAATAAATTTTTTGACATACAATAATTTCATTTTATTAGTCACTATTTAAACTAAAAAATAATTAAAGCGTTTTTAATATTACTGAGCAACCCTAAAACCTTACTGAAAACTTATATTATGACCACAAGTCCAATGAGCCAAGTTCAAAACACAAGCAATAATAGATTAATACCATAATATTGGCATAAATTCAAAATATATAAACTCAAAATATATAGCTGGGTATTTTAGAAATACAGTTGAACCCTGATTAAGTGGTCACCCTTTTAAGCGGCCACCCCCGGTTAAGCGGCCAGTTATCAAAGGTCCCTAAATTATTGTCAGTATAATACTGAAAATAAAAACCTTAAGCGGCCACCCCTATTAAACGGTCGCGCGGCCACCTTTTGGCCATCCCGATGAGGGCTTTTCTATTGTTTTTACCCCGATTAAGCGGCCACCAAGAATCTAATACACGCAACTTGGCCTTGTTTTGAAAAACCTGATGACAGATAAGACTCCGAAATAAGAAGGTGACGAATGATTAAAACATTCAAACAACAGTTGTCACAAGCCTCCAAGGTTGTTGTATTCAGATAAAGTGACGCTTATACCATGCCTTATGCTAACTTCTGACGAAACCCCGTTTAATGCGCAACCCCGATTAAGCGGCACTTGCCATTTCCCTGAGGGTTCAAACTGTAATCTTTTTTTTTTCTTTAGCTGAGGAAAAAAACATTATTTATTACATGGCATTAAGGATTTTAACATTGTCAGACCTGCCCAACTTCAAAAACCCAGTAAACCTGAAGGTTCTCCAAATGTAATTTTGCTAAATCTTTCCCAGGGTAATTAAACGCTCACATTTCATAGGAAAATTAGAACAGTTGGAAAAAAACTTCAAACCTAGCATACACAATGTTGTTAGTACCGGGTCGAATATTTCCATATTTGCACTTGTTTTTAAGTACAGTCAAACCTCCCTACAACAGCCATCATGGAGACAGAGGTAAGCGCGGCCGTTGCAGAGAGGTGCCTATTATGGGGAGGTAGGGGTGTAATATGACACCAATTTTTTTTTGCGGGGGACAACATTTTTATTTTTAAAAATGCTTATTATAGCATATGAATACGTAACACAATCAAAATATATCAATAAAACAGAAACCAAATGTACAAAGTGAGTAACGTATAGTGAGAACATCAGTTTGTACAATCGTTCGCTTTTAATACTGCGGACAGTTTATTTTCTCTTTCGTGAAATGAAGCTGTCAAGAGTTGTCTGCTTGAGTGAGTGGCTATGAAGTTCTATTTTAATGTGACTTACTCTGCCACAAGGCATTTTTTTTCAATTTTGCAATGCAATAGCCCTTTTCACAACCTGTTCACAGGTGGCGGCTGGGCGCGGAGAAGACCCTGGGACACGCTGGCGAAAATACTCCACGAATCGTGGAGTATTTTGTCATGTGACACACGTTCGATCGCTACACTGACCAACAGTTCTAGGATCAAATTAATATCATCATATTTGATCTAGAACCATTGGTCAAGTGTAGCGAAGACGATGGATCGTGTGTCATGTGACAAAATATTCCACGATTTGTGGAGTATTTCGCCGCCAACATGTCCCAGGGTCTTCTCCGCGCCCAGCCACCATCTTGAAAGCGGAGTAGACATCAGCTGTACTCGATTTATGAAAATAAAAATACAGTACTGTAAAAGTGTAAAAAAAATGGAAAATAGAAAAAATGGGGGCCTTGTAGTTTCTAGTATTGACTCTTCCATCAGTGGCTTGAATGTCATGATCGCACTCTAAACATAGGCCGCAATTAATAAGATACTGTACAGCACGACGATGCGCAGTACAGATCAGGTTTCGTCACCTTTATTACTGTACGCCAAATTAAAAAAATAGGGCTTATATACACTGTTCGTCAGTCGTTGATTAAGTGCCCGTTGTGGCGAGGTTGCTTTAGTGGCCGTTGCCGCTGTAGAGAGAGGTGGGTGTTGTAGAGAGGTTTAAAACAAGAGTGAATGTATGGACTGTCCTGACTCCGCCGGGACAAAAAAGTGGCCGTTGTGGAGAGGTGGCCATTAGTAGAGGTTCGACTGTATAATTAAATTTGTTATGTCATTTAATACAAGTAATAAAAAGAGGTTATTCAGCGGAAAGTTGTAATGCTCGAAAAATAAAAACTGACTCGTAAAAATACCCAGCCGTATTATACAACTTTTCCGCTGAATAAATTGTTTATTATACGACATAATATCTGGGTGCATGGTCAGGGGGACTAAGACCCGTGTAATAACGGTCTCTTATTATATGGCAAACTGGTCCACGATGAAAAGGAGCATTCTGATTGGTTCCCTGAGCGGTTCCGAATTTCGCAATACAGACCGCAAAGATGGACCGCTCACGAGCTCATTTTGCCAAATTCCTTTAATGAAACATTGAACAAAAGAAAACTGTTTTATATTAAGTAGAAACATTTTTCCTCATGTCTGGCGGACAATTTTGGTTAAACTCTTCGCAACGTGGCCTGAAAAATGAAAGATATATGCTTAGCTTTGGCTGCGCGCGTGTTAGCCGAGAATGGTTGCATTAATTTCTCAGCAAATTTTTAAAAAAGCCATTATAATAAAAACTTTATTGAACTAGCTTGTTCGGTCCGTATTGGGAAATATTGGTCTCGTTCTTTTTTTGCAAGTTTATGGACCTCGCCTTCGGCTCTGTCCATAAACTTGCAAAAAAGAACTCAACCAATATTTTCCCAATACGGACCTCACGCTAGTTCAATAACATCTATATATTGGCTCTCGTCTATGTGTGTATTCGCACTCTAAAATGCTATGTCGTATAATAAAAGGACTTATGAAACCCAAAGATCAAAACTATGAAAGTACATATTTGCATTTAACCAAAACATCCCTTAGTATTCGTAGAGTAGAAATTTTGAAATCTTCATCACCTAACAAATTATCTGTACAGTCTTTCCATTCGTTTTTATCAATGTCATACACCTGCAGTGACATATTTTGTAGTCCGCTCTGCTCATTTTGAAACTTGCCAACAACATATATTTGGCCTTTGAAACTCACCGCGCTTGCATAGTATCTTGGTGCGACCACACTTGGAATGCTGCTCCACATGTTGGTAGCAGGGTCATACATTTCACAGGGATCTCCAGCTGTTGAATTTGGCTCAAGGCCTCCAAACACAAACAATTTTTGTCTAACGGATGCACCACAAGCTTGTGCTCTCCTTGTAAGAGTTGAAGGAAGTTTATCCCAAGTATTGTTTATAGGATCAAATCTTTCAACAATGTCCAAGAATACATCAGAATCCCCGACGCCTCCAATAGCATACAAATACGTTCCATCAGTCACTGCACATACACTTGATCTAGGACCACTCAGGGGAGAGACTTCCTGCCACCGATTTGTATCAGGATTGTATTTCTGTACAGTGCTGCCAATAAGTTTCAAAATTGTCTTCTCCGCCAACAACATACAAGAAACCCTGGAGTGTAACAGCAGCTGAACAATTGCTCACTGTGTCAGGAGCCTTTCCTGGAGCCCAAAGGTTACGTGATGGCTCATAGTACTCTGCTATGCTGCCATTTAGGTCCATGCATCCTCCAATGATGAACAATTTACTGTGAAGTGAACTCATGCTATAACAATAAGGGTCACGTATGGATAGCATGTCAGCCAGCTCATACCACTTGTTTTCAGAAGGAATGTAACACAATATTCTCTTTTCTCCACAAGCAACTATAGCATCTTCGTGGGTCTTCAGACAATCTCTTGGGGACTGAGAAAAAAGCACTTGTCCGTACCATCAGAAACTTCTTTCATGGCATCTAATAGAAACTCAGTACATGCTGCACTGGCTTTCACCAATGGATGCTGCAGGATAACATTGAACACATAGTTGCGTGACACATAAATACAACGAACATGGCTCAATAACTGCAAAAAAATCTTGATCTTCCTTGTTTCTATTCTTCTCCATCCACTTTACAATCACTTGAAAAACTTCTTCCTCCTCTTTCACGATAATTTCATCACTTGAAATCCATTCCTCGATTTGTTTGCTGCTCAGATTCAGAAAATCTTCACTTCCAGCTACAGCAACAAAGTTTGCAAGAATGAAATCCTTCGCTCTCTTCAGTAGCTCTTCCCACTGGTACTTGATGGCAAATAATAAGACACGATACTACTGGAAACATCCAGCGCTTGTAAAATGAATTGGCCGACAAAGCTTTTAGACTAGGAATCAGCAAATATCTGCTTGTGCAAACAATTCGTATGCATTCCCTTCAGTAACCTCGACATGTCCTGTGTACAGATAGTCCAAGAATTCTTCCATCACAGCTTTCCTTGTCTCTTCTAATCGGATCACTCCTTCTTTCTTCTCTTTCATGTCAATATTAAGAGCTTTGAAAAAGAACGGAACTTGCTGCACATAACACGATTCTGTGAGCTTTCAAACGAGCTTGATCGTCACCGGAGCCAACTTCTAGAATCACATCACAGAAATGTTCGTTCCTTCGCTGAATATCGAGGCGTTTCATCATTTCAGTACAGAATGGATGCTCCTCAGAGTCTGCAATTGGTTCAAGTAGAGAATCCATGAGCAGGCTGATGAAATAAAACTGAATTTGGAATGATTGCAAATGAAATTAACTAGAGGAGAAACTCGCCCGACTCGCCCAACACAACTTGTCGTGACATCCGCTGTACAACTCAGAGCCGCAGACAGAGTAGTTCCCAGATCTGCTCGCACCGCAACCTAGAGGCGCGCCTCTGGGGGGTGGGGAGATGAGAGACCCTGGGAACGAGGTTGCTCGCACCGCCAAGTGTTATCCTTCTCGCCTCAATAATCCTTGAAAAATTAACCTTTGGTCATTACAATGTCATGCATCCAATGGGGTATTACTGGTAGTTCAAATGATTGGAATGGACAGGGCGGGCCAAGGGGCTATGAACTTCACGCTTCCTTTAAATTTTATTCCTGGTTGCCACCCCTTCCTTATAATTAGTAGTGGCTCCTGCATCTTTGTGCTTTTTCCATTGCAAAATATTTAACAAATAAAGAAGCCAAAACCATGTATTATACTGTCATAAAACATGATGGGAATTTGAGAACAAGAGAGAAATTTAGAAAACACGAGCCGCAGGCGAGTGTTTTCTAAATTTCTTGAGTGTTCTCAAATTTCCGGAGTGTTTTTATGACAGTATAATACATGGTTTCGGCTTCTTTATGTGCTTTAAAATATAGATTTACGCGCGCGAAACGATAAAAACACGCTTTTCTATGTTTATATACTCTGATAAAACATGGTTTTTAACCAATCAGAGCGCGCAAAAATTTCAGTTTATATTTTAATATGCAATATTGCATAATATATATTTTTCCTGTATGGCCACGCTTTCCCTTTTCCCACCTCCCGTAGACTACGCCCCCCCCCCCCCCCCCCCCCCCCTTTCCACATTGATTCAGTCACACAAAATTAACAAGACTGGCAATCAAGATATACCGGTAAATGGATATGAACAAAAGCTGTTCAATTTAATCCCGAAAGTCTGCACATTACCCGGGGGGTACTCGGGTATGTTACCTATATGGGTATGTGCCGGCCCAACGGGGTCATGATTTTGGGACTCCTGTTCTAGAACGGGTATACATATTCGAGACGTTTTCACTAGAACGGGGTATAATATATTTTTGAAACGCACGAAAGCTTCAAAGTAACAGCAGCCATAAAATTTGTGTAGAAGCAGAATAATTTGTTGTATTTGGATGTATAAGTCAACAAACAAAGAGTAACTTTTCAAAAATGGGCTAATTAAAAATTGACCTATTTCTAGAACGGGGTATCATTTTGAATGCAAACTCTTTCTAAAACAGTGGTCCAAATTTGGAGACCTGTGCGGCACATACCCACCCAAAAACATACCTGAATACCCCTCCCCCGGGCACAACATTACTACATGAGTGAAGTAATGGACAGTGGTACATGTGCTGACCAAAAGAAATGCTGGCTCTGTTCAAGATATTGGTCATTATAACCCACGTCCACGCACTCATTGCACAAAACACATCACGTGGTACAAAATAAATTCACTTTATTTATCAAACTAAAAAAAATAATTAAAGCATTTTTATGCATACTGTCAACTCTCTCTAAGCGGACACTACTGTAAGGTAGACACCTCCCTAAGGCAGACATGGATGGCTGGTCCCGGCTGAAATTTCACTTGTTTGTCTGTAACTAAATTCTCTTTAACTTTCTAAGGCGGACAGCAGACATTATTTTGAGCAAAATTCTGGTGAAAAATACCTCTCAAGGCGGACACTAGAAGTGCATTTTTGCACAATATCAATAGATTATAGGCTTGATATCATTTCAAATATTTGACCTACCACAGCAATAATAATCTCAGACTGAAAGATCTGATTAAAAGAAAAGGTTACTGTTCATTGTATAATCTGACGAATGTCTTTGTGAGTGGAAGCTGAGAAAGCGACTGACGTCACAGGTTTCTTTAGTGTCAAGTTACATTAACGCTTTATAAGGCGGGCACCTCTCTAAGGGTAGGCGAACAGCTAGAGCTGGTCCAGAGGGTGTCCACTTTAGAGAGCAGGAGCAGATCCAGGAAAAAACTTGACCAGTTTCTGAGAGTCTGAGCGCCGAATCTATGGAAGTGCGGAGGCATGTTACCCCTCAAACATTTTAAGATTTTCAAAAACTACATTTCCCGCAATATTGAGTCATTTGAAATTTGACCGATTCCGTAAAATGGTGGAAACCGGCCTGGATCCACGCCTGGAGAGAGTTGACTGTAGTCTGATAAAGTACCCTAAAGACTTCCATAAAGTACAAGTGAGCTAATGGTTCAAAATTCAAGAATTGGCATAAACTCTAAATTTCATATAAACCAGAAAAACAAAATCACAGTTAATAAACATGTATCAGATCTTGAGCACAAGCACTCAAATTTTGTCAAAATCACACCGATTTTCTATAAATCTAAATTTGAACGCTGGCCTGTGCGGGCCTGCCAGTCACTCTACAATATTTAAAATTTTTATTGTGGACTGAATGAAAAAATAGAATTTCACAAAAGAAAACAAATTGCTAATCTAATCTTGTTTGTGCAATATCTCAACAGGCTCTGCAAATGGATACTCAACATAAATGCACAGGATATTTAATTTTAAGGTAGCAGTCTCTGCTAATTTGCATAGATACGTATTTACATTCACGCCAAAGATCTGTAAAAACAGACCGACTGCTCGCAGTCTAATTCGGTTATAAATGATAGCCTATACTGTGCCATGTTGAAATGGTGCAATATTATGCAAGTGTCATTAAGTCGGTAAAATTTACAGACAAAACACTACAGTGAGTGCATCTTCCCAGAATATCTATATTTCAATAACACACAAATTCTGAAGTTAAAACCCAACTAACAATAATTGCCAAAATGGATGAAATCAACCAATCACAACCCACCGATGTGACCTTTTGAACCTGTTGAAGTGAATGCATGTTTCCGAGACATCTGCTAAGAAAACTGACGGCAGTGAAAAATGCAAACCGTTGATTGAGGAGTGCCCATGTCTTTGAAAGGCACAGAGAGGAAATTATTTAACAAAGGATTCCTAACAAACACAATTTGTATGCATTTCACATCATTTTTTAACCTTTTTCAAAATGGAAAAAAATGTCAACTTTTGTATAACTGGGTATTTTTTAGAAACCTTTAGATGAGAAAAATAATGATGAGTAGATTGTCTGCCTTGATTTCACAACTTTTTTACAACTTCAAAAAACAAGTAAACCTGAAGGTTTCCGGAAAAAAAAATTAAAAAAACAGTCAAACCTGGAGATTTCCCAAAATAATTTTAATTATTATTTTAAACACTCAACCATAAGTAACTAAAATTATTATTATATTTTGTCCTTCAATGAATATCGCTAATTCTTTCCAGGCTAATTACAGTGCTGCTACTGTTACCGGGGCCACTTGAACTAAACTAACCAATCAGATTTATACAGGAAACGAACAATACATTCCAACTAAAATCGTTTGAGCCAATCAACAGCGTTCTGAATATCGATTGGCTCAAACGATTTTAGTTGGAAAGCATTGTTCGTTTCCTGTAAGCTGATTGGTTACTTTAGTTTAAGTGGCCCCGGTAACAAGTAGCAGCACTGTAGCACAACCACATGGTTGGAAAACCTATAGCCAGGTTTCACTTGGAAACATTGGACCAAGAGCTACAATACCAACCTCGTTCCCGGGCAAATTTATACGTACAAATAAATGCCTTGACTCCTGAGCATTTTTGTTTTTCATACCGGTATAGCTATGATGGCCAACGAAATTGTATAGCAGTTTCCAGATATTTTGTTCATCGTGAGGTTTGGACGTCAAACTGTGAGATCGTAAGACTACACAATATGGTCAAACCGTGAGCAGGTCTATATTCTATTCCATATTTGCAATAATTTTATAAAGTCTGTTTAAGGACTTATAAAACCCAAAGATCATAAGCAATGATCATGACTAAGAAAGTACCTTAAATTTAGCCAAAACATCTCTTAATATTCGAAGACTAGAAATGTTGAAAAATCGTCACCTAGTAACTTATCAGTACATCGTTTCCATGTGTTTTTATCAATGTCGTACACCTGCAGCGTCACTTCGTCTCCAGTCTGCTCATTTTGAAATTCTCCAACAAACATATATTTGGCCTTTGAAAACTCACCGCACTTGCAAAGTATCTTGGTGCGAACACACTTGGAATGCTGCTCCACATGTTGATAGCAGGATCATACATTTCACAGGGATCTCCGGCTGTTGATTCCGGTCAAGGCCTCCAAACACAAACATTTTCAGTTTAATGACAGTACCACAGGCACATGCTCTCTTCGCAAGGGTAGAAGGAAGTTGATCCCATGTATTGTTTCTGGGATCCAAACCTTTCAACAATATCAAGGAATCCACAAGTTGTATTGGAACCTCCAATAGCATACATATAACTTCCGTCAGTCACTGCACACACACTTGATCTAGGAACACTTAGGGGAGAGACTTCCTGCCACTGATTTGTATCAGAATTGTATTTCTGTACAGTGCTGCGATAAGTTTCATAATTATCTTCCCCGCCAACAACATACAAGAAACCCTTGAGTGTAACAGCAGCTGAAAAATACAAATGATTATTGTTCACTGTGTCAGGAGCCTTTGCTGGAGCCCATAGGTTACGTGATGGCTCATAGTACTCTGCTAAGCTGTCACTTGGATCCATGCATCCTCCAATGATGAACAATTTACTGTGAAGAGAACTCATGCTATAACAATAAGGGTCACGTGTGGTTAACATGTCAGCCGGCTCATACCACTTGTCTTCAGACGGAATGTAACATAATGTTCTCTTTTCTCCGCAAGCAACTATAGCATCTTCGTGGGTCTTAAGACAATCTCTTGAAGACTGAGAAAAAAAGCATGTGTCTGTACCATCAGACACCTCTTTCATGGCATCTAATATAAATTTTGTGCATGCTGTACTGGCGGCCACCAATGGATGCTGCAGGATGATATCAAAAGCATAGTTGCGTGACACATAGATAGAACGAACATGGCGGAATAACTGCAAAAAATCTTGATCTTCCTTGTTCCTATTCTTCTCCATCCACTTTACAATCACTTGAAAAACTTCTTCCTCCTCTTTCACGATGATTTCATCACTTGAAATCCATTCCTCGATTTCATTGCTACTCAGATTCAAAAAGTCTTCACTTTCAGATACAGCAACAAAGTTTCCAAGTATGAAATCCCTCGCTCCCTTCAGTACCTCTTCCCACTGGTACTTGATGGCAAAATAATAAGCCATGATACAATTGGAAACATCCAGCGTTTGTAAAATGAATTTGTAAGACAAAGCTTTTAGACTTGGAATCAGGAAATAATCTGCTTGTGCAAACAATTCGTATGCATTCCCTTCAGTGACCTCAACATGTCCTGTGTACAGATAGTCCAAGACTTCTTCCATCACAGCTTTGCTCGTCTCTTCCAATCGGATCACTCCTTCTTTCCTTTCTTTCATGTCACTGTTAAGAGCTTTGTAAAAGAACGGACTTGCTGCACATAACACGATTCTGTGAGCTTTCAAACGAGCTTGATCGTCACCGGAGCCAACTTCTAGAATCACATTACAGAAATGTTCGTTCCTTCGCTGAATATCGAGGCGTTTCATCATTTCAGTACAAAATGGATGCTCCTCGGAGTCTGCAATTGGCTCAAGTAGAGAATCCATGAGCAGGCTGATGAAATAAAACTGATTTTGGAAATGAAATGAATGAAATGAACCACAGAGAAAATCGCGCCATGCGCCAACACAACTTGTCGTGACATCCGCTGTACAAAGCAGAGCCCGCAGACAGAGCAGTTCCCAGATCTGTACAGGCCGGCAAATGATCCCGGCCGACAAATGATCCCGGGCCGGCAAATGATCCCCAAATTGGCCGGCAAATGATCCCCGGACCGGAAATGATCTCAACAAATGATACCGAGTAAAATAAGGAATGGCGTGGAATCACTGGAAAATGTAATTTCTGACGATGTGACGCAGGAACGATAAAGTCAGAAATTGCTATTCTGACGGCACGATAGAGAGGCTTTGGTATTGTCATGTGACCTTTAGGGGTATTTAAGAGTTTTAGCGGGTAATATTAGTTATTCTACGTTGGTCAGTCTTCTGTGCGTTCGTTGTTCGTTTAGTTTTCTTTTTATTTTAGAAGCTAAAATAGAGAGAGATGTAAAAATTGAGAGACTGAGCTATACATTAGACTGAGCTATACATTTAAAACTGAGCTATACATTAAACTGAGCTATACATTAAACTATATTAACAAACTTAATAACATTTAGTACCTCTTCCCAGAGGTTCAGTGCCGCTGCATTAGAAAGGGAATATGTTTCCACGCATTTTTTGGCCACATCTAAAGAGTGGTTTTTAGAACCCGACAACCGTGTATCACCACCACCAAAGGCAGCTCGAACGGTGGGAGTTTTAGACGCAAGCATTGATCAAATTCTGTCTGGTGAAAAGTTAAAAGGAGACACGTATAATTTGTACTTTGATTATTTAAGAGAATTATGCATGCTCGGAGGGGAACTCAGTAGGCTTAGGAAGCACATACTTTTATCCTTCTTTAGGAAACGCGGTGACGGTACATATGGAAATTATCTTGGCAAAAAATCGCTTTAAGAGCATGAAAACGTTATAATACCGGTACACTTCGCCCCGCGACGAGCACTGGCTCCTTCTCATTATAAGCGTCATACATCTTTGTCTTTATGTTTACAATTCCGCCTTACTGTCAACCTGACATCTACAGAACTATCTTGACACGATTAAAAACACGAAATTCATTAGCAATGAGCGCGAGTTATTGTCTCCGAGGAAAGCGAGCTTTTTTCAGGAAAGCAACTGGGAGGAAGACACCCCTAATTGTCCCAAGCAAACTAACAATACTGACTGTGGTGTTTTCACTTGCTTGCTTGCTAAGCATTTTAATATCAGAACAGCAATGTAACTCTGCCGACATTAAAGTAGGATCACTACGCGCAATGAAATGGCAAGCGATTTGGCTGAACCTTGCGACAGCTGAGACCAAACGAGTTCACCATCTGCCTGACATGCATTGGATTAGTGGAAAGCATTCGAACCCAAATGCAGTTGTCCAAAATTTAATCGTGACAGAGAGGTCGCCAGTGCAGGTCCTTACCTATCGCCAGCCCCCAACACCGAAAGACGGCAAATTGCTTATTTCATGCGATTAGCGACCAACTTGCCTCGCATGGGGGAAAGTCTTTTCAAGACAGCATCTCAACTTCGCGCTCGCTGCGTAGTAAGCTTTTTACGAAGTAACCCGACCAGCCAGACGGTAGTTCACTTCAGAGAATTCGTGAATCATGGTGGATGGGAGACGGCCCCCGGGCGACGGATGTCCATGGACGGCGAGTGGGGCGATTTATATTACCTTGTTAGGCCTGGTCACTTGCTGAATGTTTCCCGTTGCTGTGGTGTCAAAGCTTGGGGAGAAGAAGGCTTACATATAATCAATCAGCTAACTACAAAGAAGAAGCTGATTTCGCGAGAGCATTGCTTTGATTGGTCACGAGGCGGAAAGCCATTACCATAGCCTTGAACCAATGGAGAAAGCAACAGATATCGTCACGGAGATGAAATTAAAGTATGGAGAAGGACAATAGTTTTTCAAGATGAAATCTGCCCTAAGTGCGGGAAGAAGTTCGAATTGCTACTTCCAAGGGTGTATTTGAAGGCAGAAATGGCCTTTTTGGCAGGTCTATTCTGACGACTGTGTCTGTTGCCCGAAAGTTGCTTACAAGAAGAATTCTTACGGAAATCCGATATAAAATGATCCCGTGGGTTAATCAGTTTGGAAGTTCTGCTAATTGACTACAGGATGTAAAAAAGGAAACAATTATGGGACCTTATGTTATTGTTAAGGAATTTTTTTAAGCCGCCGCGAATACACGTCTCAAATTGTGTTTTCTTGCACATTGAGGCGATGCAATTTTTGAAAAATGCGCGACGCCATCGCATTGTGGCCACCCTTGCATGCAAAGGCGGCTCGATAGCCGGAAAATAGCAGAAAAAAGTCGTAAGACTACACGTGCATTTTCACGGCTTTTTTAAAAAATCGCATCGCCTGTGCAAGTCCGCGCGACTTAATAAAAAAAGACATGTTCACCAGTTGTTGTGGGGTTTAAACTGTTACGTGATTTCGCTTTGTAGACTCTTGTAAAACTGAGGAATTTGCCTCTGAACTGGTTGCGCATTGGCCGTTAAAGTTAAAAAAAATTATGTTGTGAATTAGTTTATTGTTGTACTGAAATGTGGACGTTGCCTTCAACAGCTGTATCAATTCTTTTCTTTAACAATTTAAAATCTGGATATTTTGCTTACATTTGAAAAAAATGTCTGTATAATGAGAATTGTTTTTTAATTCACATTATCCAAAGTGTAGATTCCACGCCCATTCCCACTTTTTGGTGAGGGATCATTTCCGGTCCGGGGATCATTTGCCGGCAATTTGGGGGATTCATTTGCCGGCCGGGATCATTTTGCGACCTGCGGATCAATTTGCCGGCTTGTATACAGATCTGCTCCACCGTTCTCCACCGGGAAAAAAGGGGGTTTTTCCCTCGCCTTTTCTCCTGATTTTTTTTAAATTTTTCACTGGATACTTTCTGACAGCGCGGATCAACATGCTGTCAATTATGATATGAATGACAAGAGTATTGAAAAAACTGATGATAAACAATCAATGTTTTACAAAATTGTCCTCATATAATTATCAGACTAAAATAAATCAAGCACACTGGTACTGTAAACCCTTCTCCTCTAATTTACTGCAGGAGTTTATACAAGGATCGGATGTTGGGAGGGCGGGGGGGGGGGAGACAGGGGGCTACTGAACTCATGCTTCCTGTAAATTTTATTTCCAGTTCCTTAGCGGTTCCCACCTCTTTATGCATTTTTACATTGAAAAATATTATGCAATGGTTACATAATTTTATCCTATTCTGACCTATTCTCCAGGAGCTGTTCCTGCCACTTTGGAAACCATTTTTTCCTGCCTCCCGAAGACTTCCCACCCCCTTTACTCCCGGGTTCCACACTCCCTGTACCCCACTCCCATGTTTGAAAAAAAAAAGAACAAGAAAGGTGGTCATGATTTACATTCAACTCTCTCAAAACGGACACCACTGTAAGGCCGACACCTCTCAAAGGCGGACATGGTTGCTGGTCCCGAACGAATCACGTTTCTCTTATTTTTCTGTAATGAAACTTTCTATATAAGCGGACAACCGGTACCTCTCTAGGTGGACGACAGTTTAGAGCTGTCCCAGGGTGGCCGCCTTAGAGAGCGGTCACTGTGGTTGTTTAAGTGGATTTTAAACTAAAGCTGTTTCAATTTAATACCGAAAGCCTAAACATGACTAGCTCGATTTCCGCTACTCTCTCGAGTCGGTCTTCGTTCTTCTGGCTCATTTTCCCTAACAGCGGCTGGTAATCGAGCCTAAAACATGACTAGTGATGACCATAGTTGTGGTATTGTGACCAAACCACACAACAGTTCCACTTGTGGGCTGACCCAAAAGAAACAACAGCTTTTCTGGTTATTGGTCCAAATATTTGTTTTCCACATACACCCCACCCCCCCCCTCCCCCTCAACAAGTCATTGTCAACACTCATTTGATAATTCATAAAGAAAAATACAAAATAAATTTAATGTTTAATGAATATCTGTATAAAGTCAGATACAGATTTCTTCCTGATTTTCATAAACTTTTCCTTTGATTTACTCGCCTAAAATGATTTGTAAAGCCAAGATAGCCAATAAACATGAACGTTTTGATGCTTGTGTCTTTTATACCTTAGTCGGTTCCAAGCAAATCTGTTTTTTCCTCTCGGCCTTCATTCCGTTGACGTTAAGGGAAAGGCGGGACTGCTAGTAGGCTATATATCATTTTAGTCACTTTATTGATCAAACTAAAAAGTAATAATTTAAAGTTTAATGTATGAGCAAGTCCAATGAGCTAATGGTTCAAAACACAAGCAAATTGATTGATAAATTTCATATAAACCTATTTCAATGAACGTTGTCGGATAGAAATGCTTTTAAAAGCCCGCAAGACAAGACCGAAAGGTAGCATGGGTAAAAGTAGAAAACTGCCTGCACGCAAACGAATACTAATGAGAAGTAAACATGTAAAACATTATTCCTAACGTTTCCTTTTTGTTTTAAACCTATAGAAAGTATGCTACTTTTAGCCAAACCTAAATTGTAGCGGAATAAGCTAGCGAAAAAACAACATGGAAAAAACAAATTATATAATTCAGGGCAAACCAAATACATCACGTGCGAAATAAAAACGTGTAGATTTCTTTTGCCAGCGATATGCAAATTCTAATGAATACCCAGACTACCATTTTGGTCTTGTCTTATAGGCTTTTATGCTTTTATCCGATTATTCATCTGACAACGTTAATTGAAATTAGGTGTAAACCTGAAAAAACAAAACAGTTAATAACCATGTATCAGACCTTCGGCACAAGACTCGAATTTTGCAAAAATTAAACCTGATTTTGTATTAAGTCTAATCCTGAACACTTTATTAAATAATTTAATAATACCAGTAAACTGTGTCAGTCACTCTATAATATTTATCATGGAGAATGAAGTAAGGCCATCCCCATAAAATGCTTTGTTTTCCAATTTCCCTCTCTCCCGTGAAAGTGGGTCGTGTCGGGCGGTAAAAAAAAAAAAAAAGACAAGAAACAAAATATTGACTAATTAATACATAAATAATTCCAAGCGAGCCTTGATAATAATTATCTTCCCCGTGACCACCATTTTGAACGAGCCGATATCATTCTGAAAAGTGTTCGAAGACGTCATTATTAGGCTGATTTAGATGTCAGAATGATTTTAAGATACAGTATAAACAAAGCATTTTAAGCTTGGTAACACCCGAGAAAAGGTCGCAGCAATGAATTAAAAATCTTTTTGGTTTTTTTACTTTTGAAAAATTGGGTCGGTCGGGCGATGAGAAGCAACACATTTTATGGGGATGGACTAAGGGCAGATCACAAAAGAAAAACAAATTGCTTGTAATCTTGTTTGTGCAATATCTCTAACAGGTTCTGCAAATGAATACTCAACAAGTGCACAAAACTACAACAACCTGAAACAGACATTTAATTTCAAGGTAGACTGGGAGCAGTCTCCTGCTAATTTGCATAGATACACATTTCTGCTCATGGCTAAAGATCTGAAGAAAACAGACCGAGTGCTCTCAGTCTAATTAGGTTATTAATGATAGACTATTTTGTGGTTTTTCTGCGTTTTGAAAATAAGTGCAATATATGATGCAAGTGTCAAGTCGTAGAAAATTTACAGACAAATCCATGTAAAACTGAAAAACATCACTGCATCTTCCCAGCATATCTATATTTTACAAATTTGATCAGTATTACTAGTATTACTGCGTCTCTCAATACACACAACTCTGAAGCGATTGTATTAACAGTGCGCCGTGTCCATAACACACAAACTCTGGAGTTTAAAACCCGACTAACGATTGCGTTTTCACTGCTGTCAAATCAAACAAAAATGTATCAAAATCTACCAATCACAACCCATGGACGTGAATTTGTTGAACCCATTTTGAAGTGAACTACGTTTCATGAGATGTCCCATAAGAAAGACTGGCGGGCAGTGAAAAATGCCAACAAACCAGAGATTGAACGTGAAACTGTGAGAGTTGGCAGGTCTGCATTTTATCCACATTTGAACTTCATTTTGAGTATAACTAAATTTGCCATGTCATCTAATACATGTAATAAAAGGACTTATAAACCAAAGATCATAAGCAATGATCATGACTATGAAAAGTACCTTGCATTTAGCCCAAAACATCTCTGAATATTCGCCAGACTAGAAATTTGGAAAAATTCGCAACCTAATAAATTATTATTATCTGTACAGCAATTTCCATGTGTTTTTATCAATGTCATACACCTGCAGTGATATTTTCTTCATCTTCTCCACTCTGCTCATTTTGAAATACACCAACAACATATATTTGGCCTTTGAAACTCGCTGCGCTTGCATGGTATCTTGGTGCGAACCACAACTGGGAATGCTGCTCCACATGTTGGTAGCAGGGTCATACATTTCACAGGGAATCTCCAGCTGTGAAACCCATGTCAAGACCTCCAAACACAAATATTTTCTGTTTAATGACGGTGCCCACAGGCACCTCCTCTCTTTGCAAGGGTAGAAGGAAGTTTATCCCAAGTATTGTTTCTGGGATCAAACCTTTCAACAATGTCCAGTTAGTTTAAAACTAGGACATATGCCCTCCAATAGCATACAAATAAGTTCCATCAGCCACTGCACACACATTTGATCTAAGGGACCACTCAAGGGAGAGACTTCCTGCCCACGATTTGTATCAGGATTGTATTTCTCTACGGTGTTAATCCAGGTCAAGTTCTTGTTCTCGTCCACCCAACAACATACAAGAAACCTTGAAGTGTAACAGCAGCTGAAAAAATTGTTCACTGTTTCAGGAGCCTTTGCTGGAGCCCATAGGTTACGTGATGGCTCATAGTACTCTGCTATGCTGCCATTTTCGCCCATATTGCAACCTCCAACGATGAACAATTTACTGTGAAGAGAACTGACTCTATAACCATAAGAGTTCCGTTCTAATGACATGTCAGCCAGCTCATACCACTTGTTATCAGAAGGAATGTAACACAATGTTCTCTTTTCTCCACAAGCAACTATAACATCTTCGTGGGTCTTCAGACAATTTCTTGGAGACTGAGAAAAAAAAGCACTCTCTGTACCATTAGCAACCTCTTTCACGGCATCTAATACAAATTCTGTACATGCTGTAATGGCTTTCACCAATGGATGCTGCAGGATAATATTGACCAGATAGCTGCGTGACACATAAATACAACGACATGGCGCAATAACTGCAAAAAAATCTTGATCTTCCTTGTTCCTATTCTTCTCCATCCACTTTACGATCACTTTGAAAACTTCTTCCTCCTCTTTCACGATGATTTCATCACTTGAAATCCATTCCTCGATTTGTTTGATGTTCAGATTCAAAAAGTCTTCACTTCCAGCTACAGCAACAAAGTTTTGTAAGATGAAATCCGCTCGCTCCCTTCAGTAGCTCTTCCCACTGGTACTTGATGGCAAATAATAAGCCATGATACAATTGGAAACATCCAGCGCTTGTAAATGGCATTTACCCGACAAAGCTTTTAGACCAGGAATCAGCAAATAATCTGCTTGTGCAAACAATTCGTATGCATTCCCTTCAGTGACCTCAACATGTCCTGTGTACAGATAGTCCAAGACTTCTTCCACCACAGCTTTGCTCGTCTCTTCCAATCGGATCACTCCTTCTTTCTTCTCTTTCATGTCACTGTTAAGAGTGTGGAAAAAGACGGACTTGCTGCACATAACACGATTCTGTGAGCTTTCAAACGAGCTATGATCGTCACCGGAGCCAACTTCTAGAATCACATCACAGAAATGTGTTCGTTCCTTCGCTGAATTATCGAGGCGTTTCATCATTTCAGTACAGAATGGATGCTCCTGGGAGTCTGCAATTGGTTCAAGTAGAGAATCCATGAGCAGGCTGATGAAATAAAACTGATTTTGGAACGATTGCAAATGAAATGAACCACAGAGAAAATCGCGCCACGCGCCAACACAACTTGTGTGACATCCGCTGTACAAAGCAGAGCCGCAGACAGAGTAGTTCCCAGATCTGTCGTCGTACAGCAGGCAAGTATTCCCCGCATTTTTCCCGGATTTTATACTACACTGGAACTTTTGTGACATGGTGGCTCGATCACGAACAGACAATAAATATAGACTCAATACGAGAATGTTAAAACCATATGGGTTAACAATATTTTACACAAATAATTAGGTTTTTTTTGCTGCTCATATTTTGAGACAGGTTGATTGTATTTTTACAATATTTTCCTCCGTTTGGCTGTTTTGCAGAATTTACAAACTTTGTTGGGTCCTCCATGATAATTATCATAATGTTGAAATCACAGGAAATTAGTGAATACTGAACGAAAAAGATCAATCATAGCATACTGGTACTCACCTCGTTCCGCAGGGTCCGGGGGGGGGTACTCCCCAAAAATTTGGATGGGGGTTGTGCGGCACGCTTCTTGAAACCCTTACCCTATTTTTAGACCAAAATATGTGATTTTCCCTACCCTATTTGAGACCTGACCCTTAAAATTCCGGGGAAAATTTCCCCATTTTAAAGTCAAAATGGCAAAAATCTATACCCTATTTCAGACCAGTAGGCAAAACTTACCCTATTTCAGACCAAAATGGGCAAAATCTATACCTGTTTTCAGACCAAAACGGCTCAAAACCCATACCCTTTGGGGGCCACACATACCTATATAGCTTATATAAGGAGTACCCCCCCCGTCCCCCCCCGGGCCAGGGTCTCTCTTCTTCCGCCAAAAGCATCAGAAAAGAGACGGTCTCTTTTCTGATGCTTTTGGCGGAAGAAGAGAGACCCTGGGAACGAGTAAAGGGTAAGCTGGGGCATTTTCAAGGATTGGATGTTTTTTTTTTTGTTTTTTTTTTTGGGGGGGGGGGGGGCAGGAATCTCTTGCATCCCATAAATTTTACTCCAGTTCAGTTACACCTTCCTTTGTGGCTCCCCATCTTTGTGCTTTTTGTGTTGCAAACTGAATATTATGCAATGTTGCATTAAATCTTTTCCTATTTCTCCCTGTTTCCCACCCTCTCTTTTCCACCTCCTGTAGAGTTCCTACCCCGTTACTCCCAGTTTTCCCGCTCCCAGCCTGTCCCCCACCCCCGTTGTTTGAGTCATGCAAAACAGGGCGTAGCCAGCCCTTTTCCCCTTAAAGCACGACATCATCATCACATGACGTGGGGAATCTAAAAACGAGCGCCAAACGGAAGGCACTAGCCTCTATGGGGTCTGGGTTAGAGTTAGAAAAAATTTTGAAATCTAGAGGCTCGGAAATGCTATTTTCAGCATTCTCCACGATATATTTCGTTAAAAAAAATCGATCTCGATCAAGTGTAAAATGACAGGTATTTAGTGCTTACAGAAACATTTCCGAGGTTTGTTAACTTGATACTGACATATAAAACTTGATACATATATCCCGGCTTATATATATGCTGCCTTAGTACATTAAACAACGTTACAAAAGCTCGACGTGTGCAGCAAGGAATATCAGCGCAAGAACCAAATCTGGTAAGGAATTATTTTATTTTTCAAAATCAAAACGTTGATAAAGTGGGGATTCATATTGAATAGTGAGCAAAGAAACAGTAGAAGAAATTTACGGCCTTTCGGCTACTGAAAAAAAAATCACGGAAATTCCTGTTAAGCCGGCTTAAAGGCTGGCTACGCCCCTGCAAAATAAACAAGGTAGGTAGTGACATAATATACTGGTAAGCGGATTAGAACAAAAACTGAAAGCCTGCACATGACTAGTAAAGGCAGTGGTGCTGACCAAAGAAATGCAGCCTCTGGTAAAGATATTGGTCAATATCTAAAAAAGAGAGGTCCCTGGCATTTCTAAACAAAGAATT